>JBAMJR010000070.1:5797500-5970000 GCA_038501785.1 Myoxocephalus aenaeus | reverse complement strand
CAGAGAGGCGTGTGTGTGTGTGTCTAATGTAAGGTAAGGTAATGCAACCGCAGGTAATGTCAGAATTCATCACTCTATGGAGAGCCGTGGTTGTAATATGTTCAGCCACTCTGCCGGGAATGAGATCCTTACAGGAGCCAAAGTGGGGAATCTGTAATCGAGGCACGCTCATTTTTTAAGTTAGCGGGTGCCGGAGTGGACTGACAGATGCTGCAGCATGCAGCGGTGCTGCCGGGGCTGCAGTGTGTGGCTGACGGTGCACAGAGCGAGAGGCCCCCGGAGACATGTTTCATCTTGCAATGCAAGCACCAATTTAGTGATTGATTTGTTAAAAAGATGTGTCAGTGTCTTGGACCCCATTTATACTTCATGCATCCTGGTGGTGGGAGTAAATGCAACCAGGACACATTTTAAAGGACGGATTGAAATCGGATCCAATATGTGTTCTATAACGATATAAAATATATTAAGCGGGCCGCAGGGCTGGATTGATCGTAGTATTGATTGTCTCAACGTCACCTGTGCTTTTATCGGTATTCTCTAATGTTTCGGTGTAATTTATTGTCACGCTGCAGCATCTCCTCTACTCTCTGTATCGGGGTTGAGCTGAGTTACCCGTTATGAGTAAGACAGCACTTTATCAATACACCTCTTCAACAGCTTGACATGTACACATGTGAAAAAAAGCAATAGTTCAATCTGCTCTGTCCAACTATGCTACTTTTACACAGTGCGCTAGCTCGGCTATAAGTCTACACAGTGCGCTAGCTCGGCTAATAGTTTACACAGTGCGCTAGCTTGGCTAATAGTTTACACAGTGCGCTAGCTCGGCTAATAGTTTACACAATGCGCTAGCTCGGCTAATGGTTTACACAGTGCGCTAGCTTGGCTAATAGTTTACACAGTGCGCTAGCTCTCCTAATAGTTTACACAGTGCGCTAGCTCTCCTAATGGTTTACACAGTGCGCTAGTTCGGCTAATGTTTTACACAGTGCGCTAGCTTGGCTAATAGTTTACACAATGCGCTAGCTCTCCTAATAGTTTACACAGTGCGCTAGCTCTCCTAATGGTTTACACAGTGCGCTAGCTTGGCTAATAGTTTACACAGTGCGCTAGCTAGGCTAATGGTTTACACAGTGCGCTAGCTAGGCTAATGGTTTACACAGTGCGCTAGCTAGGCTAATGGTTTACACAGTGCGCTTGCTCGGCTAATGGTTTACACAGTGCGCTAGCTCGGCTAATGGTTTACACAGTGTGCTAGCTCGGCTAATAGTTTACACAGTGCGCTAGCTCAGCTAATAGTTTACCCAGTGCGCTAGCTCGGCTAATAGGTGACAAACAGACAATTTTGGGCCCCTGTACACAAAACCAATGGTTGCATTTCGGTGGCTACTTCACGCTCTGCCGTGAGGCCGTGTTGTGCTGAGACAAAGCCGCCCCTCCTCCCTCTACCAGCGGTATACCTGCAGGCAGTGAATCACCTCAGCAGAGGGAGGACGACGACAGAGGACTGAGTGATACTGACTCATGTCTGTGTGCGTCATTCTTTCTGCTTCGCTCAGGAACATTGATGTATTTTATTGCCATTTTCTTTTTACGTGCTGCTCCAGAATCAACATATTGATTCGCCATATTTCGCCATATTTCAAATATAAACACATTTTAAATCATGTTCTGAATTAGTTTTTAAGTTAAGATGAGCATTTATTTAATAATGAAAAACAGCTAATAGCAGTATTGAGGAAGAACCGAACCGATGAGGAGTATTGATAAGAGACGTAGGCCTTGTATGGATAAAATCCTAACATTACCAATCCCTAATTACGCACACAGAATAATTATCTTGTAGCGACTGGTGGACGTAGTCATGAAATTAGCCTCTGCAGGGTCTTTTCTACGGTGATTACGGCACCACTAACACTGAAATGGCATTAAAATGGGCCATTCCTCCCCGTCTCATATAATGTAGATCAACAGGATAAAACTGGCTTGTTTTCTTTGGCACATAAAGTCACACAGGATGCCTAATGTTCTGGCATGACGCATTAAAACTGCTGTTTCTGAATGCAGATGACCCCCGACTGTGAACCTGTCCCGTGAAAACCGACAGTTACGCAATCACATGTGTGACCGCAGTAAAGATGAAATATTTGCATTTCATCCAGATATGAGACACTTGAAATGTCCACTTACATGAGTTATATCTCCTCATAGTATCAATTACTACATTTAAGGCGTCCACATAAAAATCCTGTAACAGCCGTTACGAGCGACCGATGACCCCAGTGACCTTCTGCCTCGCCGGCTGTCACATCCGGCTGTCAGATTCGATCGTCAGAAATAACGACGGTTTAACAAGCGGGTTTAGACGTAATCGCGGCTCATTGATTGATAATTGTTTTGATTGATGCGCAGCGAGACACTAATTGGGAGCTTCTGGAGTCATCAGAGTGGCTCTTTGTCCTCCCTGCTCCTTCAGACTTTGATCGTTATGATGCGCGGCAGGTTGATTGACAGACAGATGAATGGATTGTGTGATGACAGAAGCAGACACGTGCACGCATTGTGCTTATGCAAGCAGGGTCCCTCAGTCCTTGTTTTTGTTTATTCTTTGGATTGGGTTGCATCAGCTTTTACATCTAAGATGTTTCAAGCCGGGGGTTAGAGCACTAAAACTCTGTTTTAGCTCCTAAATACTTTAGTGTTGTGTGAATATTGTTGCCCACGAGCGTTAAAATAACTTAAAAAATGTTTTTTCTAAATGTTCACAAGAACAAACATGTTCTTCAAAAGGTAAAAGTACTTCAAAAGGGTGTTAAAATATCTGATATGCGCTAAAATAACTAACAATAATCTTGGCAAACCTTTTTGGCATGTTTTGTAGTATGAAGCATATGATGTCATTTAAAATATTACCCGTCGTCTACACGGGTCATAGTCAAGCTAATGCTAAGCTAACATTCCTACTGTCAGTTGGTGCGACTAGCTAGGTGGAGTTAAACCTGGTGGTAAGTAGGCGTACATACGTTGTAACAACTAACCTCAACGTGTGCTGAAGGCTGTTTTAATTTAATTTAAATTCAGTTAACACTTAGTTATAATCACAGTAGGTCTGCGTTTAGGAACACACAGTACACACATGCGTGTGTCAAAAAGGTTTGTGTGTTGTTGAGTTGTTGCAACACATTCTCATTAACAAGATAATAATAATAACTTGATCAGAGGCCCAACAATAACGCTCTGTACCCCTTTAGTGTCAGTAAACATGCAGTAGTGTCTTTTCAAAATAAAATATCCTCTTTTTTTTATACAGGAAGCTCGATTCACAGGCAACAAACCCACTTAGTTGGAGTCAGCCGCAGAGCGTTGTGGTTGTTAGCCAATGTTGACCAACAACAATTGGAATCGAAAGTTTTTTGGGGAAAAGACACACATTTGTCATTGCTCGAATCTCTGCATTGAGGTTGTATTTGCTGAACCCTGACCATCAGCCCCAAGCAAACACACACACACACACGTTGTATTTGCTGCTCCGTGAGGACGCCAGACTAGGAGGTTACACGTGGACACACACACACACACACACACATGTACACACAGAGTAAAAGGCACAACCGCTCAGCTGCAGCCTAGGCCACAACCTTTCCTCAGCCACTTCACATTCATTTGATCCATGATGATTCGATGAGTCAAAGGCCGAGCGCTAACCTTTCACAGTGACAGGACCCGGGAGGGGAACCCGGACATAGACGGAGGATCATCTCCTGCCACGGCTTCGGGTTAAAAGACACGAAACGATGGCAGAGCGATCCTCAGTCGGGCCAACGCCGCAGTCTCACTCTTCTTTTTTTTTTTATGAGAGTGGAAACACTTCCTGATCGGAGAGAGATAACTGACATGTTTTTTACTGCTCGGCGGCTCGTTTCGGAGACTCTCCGTCAAGAAGATGACAGTCGGGTGAGGTTTAACAAAGAAAAGATGTGCTCACTAAAGGAACGTTGAAGCATGTGAGAAAATAATTGAAAACAAGCTAAATGATCTCCTGATCCTGAGGGCAGTTACTCATTTTAAATTAAAATCATTTTTTTTCTCACTGTGCTACTTCAAGTTGTAATAGTTCCTGTCAAAATGTGTCAGGGGAAGTAGGAAAACGAAGTGTCACAGCTTCCACAACTAACCGCAGGCACATGCATCAATGTTGTTGTTTTTTTTCTGCGCAGTCTTTTCCCTCAAACATCTGTATTAACTTTGCAAAGTTCAGTTCTCACATCCCACATCTATCGAATGTGGCTCGGCATTAAAGTGCGTTGAGTAATTAGGAAACAAGTATTATTTAAAGTTTAAATATACTCTAAAAAAAAAAAAAAAGCTACTTAAAGACGTTTCAAAATGCAGAAAACAGCTGGAGATCTTGCGATGAACCATTTTCAATTGATGGAAAACGATGGATAGTGCAGCAAATCAGAGCTCTGGAACGTAGCTGATCATAGTTCATAATCATAGTTATATTTTTATTCTGTCTGTGTATATATATATATATATATATAATTCAGTATTGTAGATTTGACTGTTTTCTACCGTTTATTTTTATATTACTTGTTTAGATGTTTTACTATATGTCTCTTGTGTGCACTTTACCCTGTCTGCTGCTGTAATCCTGAAATTTCCCCACTGTGGGACTAATAAAGGAATATCCTATCTAAACTAATCTAAAAGAGAATTGCTTCTGTTGACACAAAGAGTATTATAACGAAAAGGTCCAACAAAACAACTGTGAGCCGGTGCCCAAAGCCACAGTTTGTTAAGAGGGTATACAAACAGACGTGACACAATATATGACACTTAAAAAGCAAGTAAAAAAAGTATGAATCTTCACAGACACCTTCACTGTTTCACTGTTAACCTGAGTGTCCTGTGGAGTGTAACATTGGTTATAACTCCCCTAAATGATAGAATACAGTCAATTCAAAACATATGGGACTTTAAATAAGTCCCAAATTAATCTCTGCCTGAGGTGAACTGAAAGTAATTTTCCGGGACTGACAATGCAGAGTAACAAAACACTGGAAGATGGAGTGCTGCAAATAATCTTGAGATAAATTGATATTGTAGGCTGTGAAGGTTATAAACCCGCCGGGATTAAATGCACACCGCATTGTGTTTGTTGATTGATTCTCGGGTCATGGCAATTTTTTTCTGACGTGCCGTGCGTGAGCGACACACAGCGAGCTGAAGGAATGGTGGATTGAACAGTGTTGAAGAGCGAAGAAAAGAAAAAAATCATTTTCAGATGCAGCTGTCTTCTGGAGAGTTATTAACCTGAGCGCACAAGTATGCATCGCAAAGTAAATATTGAATAAGTCAAGGATGTTTTTCATCAATCCATTCACCTTTTATTTGAAAGAGTTTTTACTCCTCATAATCAAGGATGGTAGATGTTTTTTTTATGGCCTTCAAATTTGGGATTTTACGCCATCACATATTATCTTACAGTTATTCTTTTTTAATTTGTAAATACACATTTTACATATCAATAATATGGTCTAATAACATTGTATAGCTCCACTTTAACCAACTGCCATATTTAAATCCTGATGGCAATGGTGATGACACAACATCGTTAATTTCATATCTCGAGGACAATACATATCACGATGTAGCTCATCTTCTGGTAGTTCAATAAACTTTTCATGGTCCTGAATTAAATACTTACCTAACTGAAAAGTATACTGATTATTCCATCACTTAATAAACAAACGTTTGCGCACAATCATCTGATTTCTTTTGGAGAAATCTTAAGTTAGCATGTGCTTGGTATTGTCAGTCTGGACAACGTGATTGTGTGTCACAATATCTGGATGTATGAATGATAAAATATCATATTGAATGAGCCCAGCTTGCCAGATGTAGTTTTTATAACCACACAAAGCTTCTTCCCTCCCGCCGGTATCAGTCTGATGTGACAGTTTGACTTCATCGTTCCAGGTTCAATCACTTGAGGTTATGTTTTGCCTTCAGAGCGACCGCCTCGGAGAATAGTTTAGGTTTGAAAACCCCATGAGATGCCTGATTAACGTGATTAATTAAGTCACAGAGATAATTCCCATGAACAGCTTTATTGGGTTTCCCCGAGTAAGCTCCGGTAACCAGGATGGAGTCAGCGTGTATCCAGGATGAAGTTAGCATGTAACCAGGATGGAGTTAGGTTAGCATGTAACCAGAATGGAGTTAGCATGTAACCAGGATGGAGTTAGCATGTATCCAGGATGGAGTTAGCGTGTATCCAGGATGAAGTTAGCATGTAACCAGGATGGAGTTAGGTTAGCATGTAACCAGAATGGAGTTAGCATGTAACCAGGATGGAGTTAGCATATGACCAGTATGGAGTTAGCATGTATCCAGGATGGAGTTAGCATGTAACCAGGATGGAGTTAGGTTAGCATGTAACCAGAATGGAGTTAGCATTTAACCAGGATGGAGTTAGCATGTAACCAGGATGGAGTTAGCATTTAACCAGGATGGAGTTAGCATGTATCCAGGATAGAGTTAGCATGTAACCAGTATGGAGTTAGCATGTAACCAGGATGGCGTTAGTATGTAACCAGGATGGAGTTAGCATGTATCCAGGATAGAGTTAGCATGTAACCAGTATGGAGTTAGCATGTAACCAGGATGGCGTTAGTATGTAACCAGGATGGAGTTAGCATGTAACCAGGATGGAGTTAGCATGTATCCAGTATGGAGTTAGCATGTAACCAGGATGGAGTTAGCATGTAACCAGGATGGAGTTAGTATGTAACCAGGATGGAGTTAGCATGTAACCAGGATGGAGTTAGCATTTAACCAGGATGGAGTTAGCATGTAACCAGGATGGCGTTAGTATGTAACCAGGATGGAGTTAGCATTTAACCAGGATGGAGTTAGCATGTAACCAGGATGGCGTTAGTATGTAACCAGGATGGCGTTAGTATGTAACCAGGATGGAGTTAGCATGTAACCAGGATGGAATTAGCATTTAACCAGGATGGAGTTAGCATGTAACCAGGATGGCGTTAGTATGTAACCAGGATGGCGTTAGTATGTAACCAGGATGGAGTTAGCATGTAACCAGGATGGAGTTAGCATGTATCCAGGATGGAGTTACCAGGTAACCAGGATGGAGTTAGCATGTATCCAGGATGGAGTTAGCATGTTACCGCTCACTTATTCTGCATGTTGCATTACAGTTTGGAGCTGGAGGGAATCCGGATATAAAAAATGCCATCCTCCCGTGTTTGCTCCATTTTTTTTTAGCGAATCAGTCATGCATTTTCCAATTACAGCTCGACAGTCAGCGGGCCCCGTTCACAATCACTAGAGCAGACACAAACAAGGAGATTAAGAATAAATGATATGACACACAATCGCATCTCTAACCAGAGCATGACAGAACTAACCAGCGCGGCCTGACTCGTCAGAAGAAAAGAAAGAGGGGGAGTGGGGGCATCTTATTCAGAAAGAAGCAGGGAGATCCGTGGTGGCGATGGACGTTGTTGTGATTGATTACATGTGATGTAGAGCAATTAAAAGAAATTAACAATTTGCATTTTAATAACATTATTATCATCAGTTAAATGAATTCATTAGTCTTGATTAGTTTGGTATCAGTATGACAAGTGCGGCTCGATGGAGCGTGGTGACACTAATGGAAGGGTGAGGGAGGCACCGGAGCGGAGACGGGTCGAAGGGGGATGGAGGCTTGTGGTGATGGAAAGGGGGGTTGTCAGCCCAAAAACTGTAAAAACACAAAAAATATAAGCAATGCTTAGTTCAACCCTTCCCTGAAACTGAGATCCCTTTTGGAATAATAATATAATTGCACCTAAAATGTCTAATTAGAGCGTGTTTTCATGGATGGATCATCTAAAGTTCCTGATTTGATCCTCAGTGGATACTTTCAGACCTCCAAATATACAGTAATACTTTTATTAATACGTTGAACTTCAATCTCGACCTTGGAAATAGTTGCGTGACGAAAGACAATGGCGCCGAATGCCCGTCTTTTTAGGATATATACATTTTTGCAATCTGCAATTAGGACTATTTATTGTATTGTGAAATATTTGTTGACGTGTGCGTTTTGTACCGTTAAGGATTATATTGGGTAATTAGATTTACACATCTGTCCAGGAGCAGCATAAAAACTGAGCATCATCCCCGACGAAAGAAGTGATAATCAGTCAATCGTTTAAGGATTATTATTAATGTGTGAAAGCTAAAGCAGCAGCTAATCTCATGCCCTCCATGGGAGGGAAGAGATGTTTCGTCCTGGATCTCAAGATCAGCACCAGCTACCCCGTCTGCATTTTATCCTCAACGCCGCTCTCGTGTGTCTTCCACTCGCATGCATGTTCTCCAACTGACGACAGACGATCCTTCTTGCTTCCAGCTAGCAGATCTTCCTCTCCATCATCGATTCCTCAACAGATTTCCCTCCCAGCCACAGATTTGACAACGGCCCTCCGGCTTGAGGACAAACATTTATTCTTGTGAAGCTCTGCTCGTGTTGTTCCCCCCAAGCGCCCACGGCTTAGGTAATTAAGTAAGTCAAAAGGAAGGCTACGCTAATTCTCTTTACTGATTGTCATCAATTAATTAATAGTTACATGGTGCGATAAGACAACAGCAGCCTCTGTCTGCAGCGATAACCCAACCAGTATTCAGCCAGAGCTGGAAAATACTCTTCCTGCTCCTGGGAGCGGCATAAACAGTCCAATCTGTCTGGACTGCAGCTCGCTGTGTGGGCCCCTGTGTGTGTGTGTGTAGGTCTGTTTTGTGTGTAAACACGTATAGTTTGATCATACACAATTCATCAGGCTGATAGATTACAGTAACACATGTTGTCTTTTTAATTTGAGCTAGACTTCTAATACCGTACTTTTCGGGTTATAAGCCGCTACTACCTTCGGTCAGTGTCCCCGTTAGCTCCCCGCTGTAGCCAGCTGGGGCTCCTGCTAGCGCTCCGTCACTTCCCCGCTAACTTCCGCTAGCTCCCTGAAAACCACCGAAGGTAGCGGGACCAGGCTCGACACCCGACTTGGGCAGAGGGGACGCGGGCAGTAGCAGCAGCAGCGGGCAGTAGCAGCAGCAGTGGCCGGTAGCAGCAGAAGCGCTAGCTAGCAGCGCTACTAGCAGCGCTATCTAGCAGCGCTACTACCTTGCTACAGCGGGGACACTTATAACCCGAAAAGTACGGTACTGTCTCTGTTTATGTCACAAAAATAAATCTGCATTTCAGTTGTGCAAAAGTGTCAAGATTGCATCATTTCATGTGTTAAATGGATTTATTTACTCTTATGTGTATGTATAATATGATCTGCCAACAAAATAGCATTATATTTTTAATATGTACCTGGTTCGAAACATGAGGATTTGTATTTACAACCTAACTTTAAAAAGGAGAAAAATAAAAACCGCTGTCCCTGTGAGTCTATAGTCCCGTACAGAACTCTGGGCATAGACTTCCTTGTCCGTGCACAAACGCAACACAAAACACACACCTTCACACCCTCATACTTGACCTCCGAGCCAAATATCAGCCTCCTAGAGCGAAAAACCAAAAGGGCCTCCAAGAGGGCGGGAAGATGTTCCCCCCGACCGAGATGTAGAGCTTCTGCAGCGTTCCAGGCTCCTGTGTAACAGCAGTCACTCAGAACAGACTCAAAGCTTTATGGGGGAAACTTGTTCAACGTCCGAATAATGAAGTCTCTTAGTCCGTGTTTTGTTTATGAGTCTGCATCACGGAAGCCAACCCCCGCCGCTTTGTGCCGTTGGCTCGGACACAGACATCAATCACCTCTCGCACTGAAGAACAAAAAGCCAAATGATTAGGAGCCAAGAATCGTAGTACAGCAAAATAAATCTGCTCTTGTCAGGATAATTATTTCTATTTGTTATAGTGTGCAGCTGGTGTAATGCCCTTTCCAACCTGCCAGATCTAGAAGAAAAAGAAGAAGAAAAAAAATCACCCGTGGAGGAATTTAATGATCACAGTGCGACGACGTGTGCAAAGGACGACACCATTCATGCATTTCTCTTTCTGGCATTTCTTCCTCGCTGAAACGAGGCCGAAAGGTCGGGAGGTCACCCGGGAGTGGAGCGGCCAGAGATACGGTTTCTCTCATCTGTGTCACGGTGGATGTAAATCTATGGCGAGCTGCGTGTCCTTTATTCCCCGTGCCATGGCGTGCATGTGTGGGTGCTTTTCATCCTGTGTCACTGTTAACCGCGTGGGCGGGTGGATGATGAGGGGAGTGTCAGTGCAGAGAGGTCTTCCTCTCAAAGGCCTGCTTGCACACAGGAAAGGAGCACAATACTGGGAGTCCCTTCCCTCCGAAGATCAATAAACAGCTTAACCGAGTGTTTCGCAGCGTGCTCCCTCTGGGGAAGCCCCCCTCCCGCACAAAAAATAAAAGCCACTGCAGGAGCCGTGGTCCGCTTTAAAATCCCCCAACTTCCTCTAAAGCAGCAGAATTGATATACAGCTCTGAGATCTCCATTCATTTGGGCGGCCATTTATGTCATTATTGCCCATTCTGGCGCTTGGGAAGGGTGAAGCAGTCGCTCCAAAGTAAATGGGATTTTTCCTTTCGGCGCGGGGAAATTGAATGGATATATTCAGTGAAATGTTGGCGTCAGGAGGAAATATCGGGCCGAATCGGACTAAAACTTCCTCCGGGGGCTCCGCCGTGTTTGGATTTGTTGTGCCGAGGAGAAAGTTTTATGGCAAACAATGAATATAATTCACCTGTAATGGAGCCAAGTGCAGAGAAGTATTATGTGTGTTATGTTTATATCACGTCGACTTCTGCCAATCCGGCAGCACAAAGTCAGAGCTGAAGCACACAGATCAGCAAAAAAAACCCCACAACAACACGAAACACACCAGCGTTCCAGGTTATAATTCGGATGAGCGAATTAGACCCGAGAGCTGACAGGTGCTCTTAATGCGCCGCTAATGGCGGGGCGAGAGAGCCAGTTTGCAATTTTCTCCCACCGACTGTTGACTGGTTTAGCGTCCTCAGATATCTCAAATGCGGATTTCTTTTCTTTCTTCCGGATGTAGGAGGACCACGTTTCGGTCACGACACACGCTGAGCATCCTCCATGTCTAAATGCACCTTTAATGAGATCTAATCCTTCTCTATGTTTTTTTTAGCGCCTCCACAGCCCACCAATAACCAGGTTATTTCAAACTGATCCCCCCAAAAAACCCAGCAGACTGCAAATTAAACATCTCTGCTGTTTTTTTTTCTTCTACATTCAGCTGTCAGGTAGGATTCGTGGGCCATCTGAGGGAAGTCGCTGGAGTTTAGTGGAAGCTAAAAATAGATCGCAGCACATCGATAATTGATGAGTACGCTTTGATGGACTTTAATTACCGTGCGGATTAAAGAGTTTTTAATAATGCCCCCAGTATGGAGCGTCTTTCCGGGGACTTCCCAGAAAGATTCAATAACGGTATATCCACCATGACGAATGCCGTTGACTTGATTTGGCCTCAAATGAGCGTGCGTGAGTGTAGACAATGACAAAGGAGTGGAAGGAAGAGAAAAATAAATAAACAAAAAAGGTACTGCACAAAGCGGTTTCCTTAATCCTAATCCATAAATAGAGGAGCTTGGCCAATTAGGCAATGATTTAAAGGAGGGACCTCCCGACCCCCGAAGACAGTTCATAATCACTGCAAAATCATTAAAACAAAAAAAAAGGTGTGTGAGCTGATAGATAACAAGCTCTGATAACAACCCCTCCCTACCTCAGCTCTGGGCCTTCGCGTGGCTTCTGGGAAAAGAGGGTGACTTTGAAAGAGCGCGCAACAAAAGCCTCCGCCTCGACATGCAGGGCAGCGCGCCTCTGGGTTGTGCAGCGCACGTGCAATTTATAATCCATCTGACAACAACTCCCCCACTATCCCTCCTCCCAGCTGGCGCAGAAAAAATAAAAAACCATCGCTCATAGCGGCCCGCGCTCCTCTGCATATTGCAGAGTCAAAAGCGTTTAATGGCGAGATGTAACTTCCCCTCTCTTCCCATTGATCATGTGGCAGCCGGCGACTCCCATGAGCTGTGCGCATTAAGGCCGGTGACAAGCGGAAAACATTACAAATGAGCTTTAGCAAATTTGCAAGGCAGTGTCACCTCTTTGATGTATAGATAAGTGGATGCCGAGTGCTTTCTCTCGCTTTCTCTCCCTCCGTTAGTCCGCTTCACTCTCTCCTGCTCCAGTTCTCCCCTCTCTCCATCCATCTATCTATCTATCTATCGCCACCCTTCTTCCTCTTCCTCCTCCTCCTCCTCCTGCCACTTTTTTTGGGGGGAGGATGAAACAAAAGCGACGCCTGTGAGAAGTCCGTGTGATGAACACGTCGCCGCTGTGATGAGGCCGAGGGTGAGCGTGGTCATAAATCACGCTCCCTTCGAGAGCCGAGGCGTTGGGCGGGAAATTGTACAATGATAAATATTGAGAGGTGGAATGAGCAATAGTTTTGTCACAATGCGGAGGCGCCCGCATCCCTCCTTTTGCCATGAAATGTGGCTTTGTGATTGGGCCTGAGCCGAGAGCTGTAATTCAAGCAGCTACAGCCAAGGATGCCTTTTCTTTTATTATTTATTTGTGATCTGTGATACAAAAGCCGGTGATGAATTGTTATCCCCTCTGTGGATCTGCTGCTTCTTCTTCTTCTCCTTCTTCTTCTTTTCTCCGCTCCGCCAGACTTACAGACTTGGGAGACGTGTAATTGAGAGAGAACATGGAAAAACAAAGCTAATGATTTTCCTCCCACTTTACATTTCTTTCCCCCGGGGCTCTTGTCTTTGGAGTCGCGCTCGTACATCTTTCACTAAGTACAGCTGAGCGTCTGCTGACCTCGGCTCACACTCTAGGAGGCAGGGAGAGCTAAATATCTACTATTCACTGACAAAAAAATAAAAAGAAAGATCTGCTGATCTCATACTGTCTGGGACCTCCTTGCTGTGGAATGCCTGGAGTGTGTGTGTGTGTGTGTCATCAGATGAAAGTACATTCACAGGCGATGAGAGGACAAAACATGCTTGTAAACTGTGGGGCACAAGAGATCATGGACATCAATTGTTGAAAAATGTAATGGAATATGACGTACTTTTCCTTCTTACTGAAGACGATGGGCTCATTTATTAAATTTCTTTATCTAGAAACGTCGAGCTCTTCCTTCAAAGGCCAAACAAAGAGTCTGTGAGTAGTACACACAAATCAAAAGATAATTTCTTATCAATATACTGCCCCAAAACTCAGCTCAACTATTTCAGTTACATTTTGGAGAAATTGTGGGCACTCAAACTAAATCACAGAGTATTTTAAATACAAATCAATAATACTGTAAAAGTCTGGTTACGAGCCGCTACTACCTTCGGTCAGTGTCCCCGTTAGCTCCCCGCTGTAGCCAGCTGGGGCTCCTGCTAGCGCTCCGTTACTTCCCCGCTAACTTCCGCTAGCTCCCCGAAAACCACCGAAGGTAGCGGGACCAGGCTCGACACCCGACTTGGGCAGAGGGGACGCGGGCAGTAGCAGCAGCAGCGCTCGGTAGCAGCAGCGCTAGCTAGCAGCAGCGCTAGCTAAGTTTGAGTTAGCTTGGTACAGCGGGGACACTGACCGGAGGTAGGAGCGGCTTGTAACCCGACTTTTACGGTACAACTTGTAGAGCCTCCATCGATGTTGTTCTGGTGAAGAACCTTTGTCCACAGGGGGCGCCAATATCAACACAAAATTAAAGTCCGAGTAGCTTTAACTACCGTACTTTTCGGGTTATAAGCCGCTACTACCTTCGGTCAGTGTCCCCGACAGCTCCCCGCTGTAGCCAGCTGGGGCTCCTGCTAGCGCTCCATTACTTCCCCGCTAACTTCCGCTAGCTCCCTGAAAACCACCGAAGGTAGCGAGACCAGGCTCGACACCCGACTTGGGCAGAGGGGACGCGGGCAGTAGCAGCAGCAGCGGGCAGTAGCAGCAGCAGTGGCCGGTAGCAGCAGAAGCGCTACCTAGCAGCGCTATTAGCAGCGCTATTAGCAGCGCTAGCTAGCAGCGCTACTAGCTTGCTACAGCGGGGACACTGATCAGCCGTAGGAGCGGCTTGTAACCCGAAAAGTACGGTAGATAACTGGAACACTGGACTGAATTCAAGTTTGAACACACATAACATGCTTTCTTGTGCCTTTTCACACGGCTGAATAAAAACATGAACGTTGCCAGGGGCTGCATCTATTTCTTTTCCTCTCTGTGTTTTAGTTTGCATGTTGCATTCGGCGGCATGGCGGCTTCACGGTTGGAGGAGTTGTTTCATGAGCAGGACGTCACAAGATTGAAACACTGCAAAACAGCCACAACATGCATAAACAAGAGCGCTTGCTGAGAGACGGTGAACTCAACCGTATAAGTCGCCCAGATAAATGTAAAAATGTAATTATCTGTAAGCTGTGAGGCGGTTGCGCTTGTCCTTACAGTACCCAATAACACAACGGTCTGCGCGTCATTACATCCAGATGTGTCATGTATCGTATCATTACCAACCTAGCACCCCCTCTGCAGATCCCCCCCAGCCACCTACAGAGCATATCTGACTAACTTATATCAGAGTTGGTGCCGACTGAAGAATCCAGTCACAGTCTGGGACTCGTGTGCGTCTTCCTCTGGCTGAACTTCACAAAGGACACGTGGCTGCTGTGGAAAATGGAGTCCCGCCGTTCACTTTAGGAGCCGTCTCTCCGGCCACACATTTTGCGAACATGTTTGTTTGTCCGTGGGTTTCAATCGTCCAGCGAGGCAGGTGTGTGTCTGCTCAGAGCTGTGCACTTTCGTAAAAGGGGGAATGTTGGGAAAGAGGTAAAAATGAAAATGAAAGAGAAATACATTTAAATTAAGTTTACGGAGTTGATGTCGCTGCTAAATATCAGTAACTGTGAGCAGGTTAGCATGATGACGCTAGGACTTAGCTCAGAGCAGCGCTGTGCCGTAGGCTCAGCTGTTAGCATGACTGCAGGCGGTTAGCTTTTTTTTTCAGCATTCGTCTTTGCAAGGTTGCATTATTTTCAAATGTGTGTTTTGTGGTTCAAGTTAGTCGTGTTCATTCTATCATGGATTTATTTTTGTTCAATGAAGTTAGATACATGACGTATTAAATAGATAGATGTATACTTTATTCTTCCCCCAAGGGGAAATGTGTTTGTTGCAGCAAAGTTACACACAAATATTAGATCTGAAAAATACTAAATATATATCTATACAACAAAACAGCAGAGCGTATTCAATTTACTGGGGTCAAAATTCCATTTTATTATTGCATGAATAAAACTATTTAATATCTGCTTTTATTTTTCGTGTGAAAATATTAGCCTGATAAGCAGACTGACCAATCAGCCAATCTCACCCACGCTTGTTGACATTTTTGATATATTAACCCCCGACTAGTTGTTTTTCCAACCTTTTGCGAAAAAAACAACAACTTGGCAGTGATCCAGATTGTACTGTTCACACGAGTGCAGGAGGAGAGTAAAAGGTATCCTAGCGGGAGCACGAGGCAGATAATCCTTGAATAAATCAGGTTCCTCTGCCTCCTTAAAGCCACGATGGAGCACTAAAATGAAGCCGGTAAACAACCACATGCAGATGTCGATATCTGCTTATGAGTTCCCATCAAACTGTCAAACTACCAAATGTGAATCAAGATCCTGTTTCTGCACTGCCTCTTTTTTTCCTCTCGGCTCAAATGTTTTCGGAAACACATTTATTCTGCGTAAATGAGACGGTTGGCTCCAGGTCGGTGGGCGGGGCTTTGGTTTTCGGCTCGACTGTTTTCAAAATGGCTGCCGGGGCGTAAACTTTTTTTTCATTTTTGCAGCTAAACGGTAAACTGAGATACGTTTCTGAACACGTGATGATAAAAAGGCATTGAGAGCATGTTGATTCATATTTGACAGTTTGATCGGAGATCACGAGCGTTGATTGACAGCTGCGTTAGAGGCTCGTCTCTGATTGGCTGTTTTCCTTTAGGATCATTAAAAGGAGGCGGAGGAACCGAATATATTTTACAGATCATCTGTCTCATGTACGACTGTCAGGATACATAAACTAACTTATTTATATAAAAGCAGCTTTAATGTACGTGAATGCATTTTTGTATTTCAATTTGTCAATAGATCGTTGGGGATAAGCACTTTGATTCTTAATCTTAAATATTAACAATTTTTTTTCCCCCACTATTGCCGGCTCAAGGCCCATGAGCAACGCTGCCAAAGCAGAGGAATCATTCTGTGTTTGTCACTAAACAGTTCAAGGGGTCAAATTCTGTCAAGGACCCTTCACATAATTTAGGAATCCTAACTAACGACATCAACTTTAGGTTATTGTGTTCCATAATGCGTCTGGTCGTTTATCTCAGTTATGGATTAATTAGCTTTTTGAATGTTTAAAAGTAAGTTAATTATATTGCGGTAAAATGTTAACGCCGTCAAATGTTCATAGGCGTGAGTTCACCATTTCCCTCGGGATTAAAAGTGGCATGTTTATGAAGAGCTGCGCATGTATCACACATTTCAAGCTGTCTTTTTCTTTTTTTTTTTACTCGACAGATGTGCTTCATCCACCTCCACGCGGCAGCTGGCTACGTCTGCTCGAACTCGCTCCATAAAACGTCCGCCTGCGCGTTCACTTGCACACAATCACCGAAAACACGCTCATTGGGCAGTCAGTCAACGCATGAATACATGTATATAAATATAAATATACATGCCGGCGCCGTAAATCCGCTCGAGTGTGCGGCGGAAGTCGATCTCCCCGATAAATATTAGCACTATCTAACGGGATGGAAAGCAATTACACCGAGGCGGAATTAGACATTAATGACCGGTGAGACAAATGAGGACATCCACAAGGATACTTGTAATAAAGACTTAACGACCTGTTTTGCCTGTAACAAGCGTATTCTTTCTTCAAACAGGAATTGACTTCGTCTGCGTGCTCAGGGGAGGGGATGGAGGGGAAACAGATAGCCGGACGATTTCCTCTCGGTGGCGGCACCGAGCACGGCACTTTACGCCGGCCTTTTACTTAGCGCCGCGGCAATCATACAGCTCGCCGGCGCCGGATTTGACCTGACAAAGGAGGCTTATTACCCTCCCATAATTGGAAACGCCTCGCGAAGGAAGGGGGCACAACACCGTGATTCCATTTACAATATTTACAACTCAATAAACATTTCGTTTCATCCCCTGTCCTTCATGCCTGCGGATTCCAGATATGGCAGAGGTTAAAGAGAACACTAAATATAAATTGGCTCAAAGCAGAGCATATAGTGAGGACTGAAGCATCCCTTTGAGATTGCCGCTGCTCTACCTTTCGCATTGCTGCCAAATGATATTGAGGCGTGAGGCTTGAATTAGCGCCGAAATCGGGCGTGGGATACAATCGGGATTCCCGTGGACTTGTTGGAGTATCTGTGGACTGCCGGCTGACGCAGAAGAGAGTTGAACACGGGCCATGTGCTTAATGCTCGTTATCCTGCGAGGGCTCAGGCAGCGTTGCACCGCGAGGGCTGTGGGAGTTCACCAAAAGGGAAAGAAAACACTTTAATGCTGTTCGGTAGACAACTATAGCTCATGCATTTAGGATTCCTGGGCTCCGTTTTGCTGGTAAAATAGGACAAATTGGGTTAAAAATGTACACAGTATTCCCCAGCCCCTTTCTTTAAAGCTGCATTGATCATTATTTTTATATAAATGATGGGTGTAACTACGGTGAAAGGGATCTCAGCTTTCAAGGACCGCGTCTGCGTCTTTTAGCTCATTATTTTTGATTTTCCAGGCCTGCGACTGAACTGTTTCGATTCACTCTCAGCAGTCTCATCGACCAGCTTAAATTGAAACAAATCCACTGTAATGGGCTCCAAAAAAAAAAGCAGACGCACAAAGTTAGCGGCTAGCTCGCGTGTAAAGCGGAGCAGTTAGCCGCTTGGGTTCCAGGTATTTCCCTCAGGAGATGAAAACAAAGCTGAAGGAAGAGTGGATATTGGACTTACATTGATCAGGTGACCAGAAGCACGACTCCAGATCAATGCTAATGCGGCTCCATGTGTGCTGGAATGCGTGTTGAGGCAAATGTTTGCTAACGGAGTCCCTGATGATGAGTCGAATGTTGTGTTTTCAGCTCGTTTAAAATACATCTGAATAATAATGATAATAAAAATAACAATGATACTGGTTCACTCTACGCATTTTAAAATGATCACAGAAAATATAGAGTCAGTAAAAAAGTGTAAAGTAATCCAGAGCCAAATTTTTTGTAAAAGTACAGAAGTGTTTCTGGCAAAATCGTTCATACACTGATATTTTTGAAAAGTAAAATCCCTTATTACGCATATAATTGTGTTATATTTATGATCACATCTATTGTATTATTTCAGTATTATTACTGATGTTTAAAGGCTGGTAATGTTGTAGAGCTCTTTTGAACCGTTCTATATAGCGTTCTGTATTTTAATTAATAACGATGTGTCATATTTTATAAATAGTTAACATTAGTCAATTAAATATCAAGGAGTCGGCCTCTACACGTCAACTAAATAATCAAAAGTATCATCTAAAAACTAACTAGCTGAGAATTAAATGTAAAGGAACCATATTCCTTCTGAAATGTAGAGATAGTAGAAATAGTAAAAATGAATTACAAGTACCTCATAATTGTCCTCACTTACAGAACATGTGTGTACCTACTTATTTTTGCCGCACTGGCAGCTGCTATGAATATCAATACCACCGTATTCTGGATTAGAATTATTGCAAAAAAAAATGTAATACAGGAAGAAATGCATGGAAAGAGAAGAGGCAATAGCAATTCCCCCACCCCTCATTACCATCAATGGACTAGGATTGCAACACAGCCAATAAATCTATTACGGCGCATCCCAATGCTCAGACTGCTGGAAATCCATTTTCTCTGCAATCACTTCAAATGGTCATGTACTGCTTTGAAAAAGGTTTCATATAAGATATACTTATGTATCACTGATTGGCACATTGTTTCCGTGCCTGTTTTGTTTGTTCATGTGCACCTGTCGCCCACCGACGTTGTCCTCATGTAGCTATGATTATAAAACACGGCGTTCTGAATTTGATGTATTTGCACAAAGAAGGAATCAGAATTGCCCCGACGGCATTTTAAAAACGTAAAGAAACCCGTCAGTTGGAACGTGATTTTATATTATTCATCGCTGAACGCGACGAGCACTCCTCACTGACATGCAAACACGAAGATCACGTCTCGATCCTCTCCCACTAAGTTGTCCTTGCAGAACCATAGCGTGGGTATATACGCTCCTGGGGAACGCTCCCATCACGTTCCACAGTCTGCCTTCACTGGCTTACGCCGCACTGTAGATAACTTCGATTGATGTGCTCTAATACTTCTAAAAAATTAACCATCTGCTGCTGAAGCAGTGCCAGATAGGGCAGCACACACACACACACACACACACACACACACATTTAAATCCTCAGTTGTGATCTTGTCTACGGTGAAACTCCCACTGAGGGCTTAGAGGATGCTAACAGTCCTGCTGCTTCTACAGCGTATTAGCTTTGATGAGGATGCAGCGGCGTGTAGAAATGCGCGGCTTCTGCTGTGGAGGTTGTACACTGCATTAGCATCTGCTGGGCCATACGATGGGAGATAAATCTGCAACAGGCGTGATGCATCTTCATTAAAGTCGCCACTTACTACCTCTCACCTAAACTGCCAAACTGTCTCCATAGCCAGATGCTTTGTTTTTTGGTGTTTTTAAGGGAGGGCGGGAAAAAAATGACATGGACAAGCGAGGAAAGGCTCCATTTGGGAGAGCGGTTTTTCGTGCCACCGAGGTAAATTTAGACATCAATCTTGGTCAAACAATTACATGCTAAGATAGTCATTTACACAGAGCCGAATGACCGCGGTGAACAAGTCAAGAAGAGGCTGCCGCAGCTGCGAGGCATTAGTCACCAGTTTTGGACAATTCTTCCTCAACATTACTCTGTCAAACTGAATTAGAGAGCTGTGGTCTTTCTCTTTGAGTGGACGATCGGATGAGAACCATTTCCCCGACAGCATTTATCCAATGAGGGTCTTTTTCTGTTACAGACAGTGAACGAGGCGTGACGACTTTGAGGCTCATCGATTGCTGTCCGTTGGTCAACGTACGTATTCCACTGCTTTCATCGTGGTAAGTTTGATGATGAAGGTTATTGTTTTTTTAATTTGTTGCGTGGTCAGTCATAATTTGATCGGATCTGACCGGAATAGACCGGAGTAGGTGTAAACTTTTGGCTTAAGGAACAAGGTGAGTATTGAGTGCATAAATGGAGAAACACTTCACTATCTTACATGCCATTTATAGGAATGTAACCAATCAGGACTGACTTATGGACTTATGGTGACATACAGTGAGTACCGTAAAAGTCGGGTATGAGCCGCTACTACCTTCGGTCAGTGTCCCCGTTAGCTCCCCGCTGTAGCCAGCTGGGGCTCCTGCTAGCGCTCTGTTACTTCCCCGCTAACTTCCGCTAGCTCTCCGCTAACTTCCGCTAGCTCCCCGAAAACCACCGAAGGTAGCGGGACCAGGCTCGACACCCGACTTGGGCAGAGGGGACGCGGGCAGTAGCAGTAGCAGCGCTAGCTAGCAGTAGCAGCGCTAGCTAGCAGCAGCAGCGCTAGCTAGCGCTCCTAGCTTGCTACAGCGGGGACACTGACCGGAGGTAGAAGCAGCTTGTAACCCGACTTTTACGGTATAGAGAATATCATGGATGAGAGAAGAAATTAAAAACTACTTCTCCCGAACATTGATATGGTTTTTATTCTGAACAATTTGTGCCTTATTTAGACCTGTATTCACCGGTTTTGTGGGCAATGAAACCAAACACTGACACACTTAACACCTTTATAAAAGTTGAAAATGGCAATGAAGCTGCCTTTTCTTTACGCATCCAGCAGACGCGGGGAGTCGTGTGTCAGTCCATCTGGAGAGTGCGAAGTGTTTTACACACCGGGGGCGACTCAGTCGTGACTCACTATCCCCCGACAGCTGGTCACGGGCGTGCTCGCAGGTGTCGAGCGCCGGGCAATTAGCTTCTCAGAATGCGATGGGTTCGGCACTGCTCAATGACCAGAGTGGAGTTTTCCAAAAGGTTGGCCGCGTATGCTGGGATGTATCTCACATCCAGTCCGTGTGTGTGACACTTGCAGTCTCACCATCACGGTCTTCATGAAAGTCAAGCTGCAGAAATATCTCAATTACACCGGAAACATGTTTTCCCTTTCCCCTATCGGTTAACTTACATTCTTATTTTAGTCATCAACTGCACCTGGTAGACATCGGATGCTAAAATCGGATGTTTTCAGCTCACCATACGGGCATTTATATTGCGTTTCATCCCTTGGTTGTCGGTTCTTTGTGGTTTCTGTGATGATTTATTTAGTGGCAAAGAAAAACAACAGTCAGCTTTGAAGGACCTTTGTATTCAAGACAGCTATTCATTCACATTTTCTTTTCTTTCCACTTTTTATGGAGATACAACCTGTGACCTTTCAAGGAGTTGACAGTCTCTGTAACCACCCATCCAGCTGTTTACCTACCTACCTCCTGGCTATGTCAGTATGAGATTTTTTTTTTTTGGGGGGTGCAGGAACACGTGCGTGTGAGGATAAAACAGTATATCTGATGAAAAGAAAGCCTCACAGACTCCATTAAGCCGATTAAAGAAGCTGAGATCTCCCGGTGAGTCGGTACGGAGTTGGACTGATAAGCAATATTGCCGTTCAGGTGATTTTCTTCAGAGGCCTCCATCTTTCTGAAGAACACCCCCCGTCTCCTTCTGATCACTCGGCATCTCGCAATTGACATTTTGTCTATGCGTCGGAGTGATTAATGCACCCTGGCATTCATTTCATGCGAGCAGGGAAGGTCACTGGTATTTGTTGCTGGACTCGAAGATTATCTCTAACCTTAGCAAAATATAAAAGCGGCTGACATTTGCAGAACAAGACCATCACAGATCCTGAACTCCAAACCTGTGCTTATACGTCCTCAACTTGGGAGTTCAGAATGAAATGACAGTTGAACGTCTTGCATTAAAAACCAGGAGGATAAATATTGAACATGTATTTTTGTCAGGTAGCCGGAAGTTTTATTAATACGTTTGCCATATTAAATGTATAAGATCAAACATTATACGTGTGTGGCAAAACGATAAAACAATGTGATTAATGCTGCTTCAAGCACTCACTGAACCATCGTTGTGTTTTACAAAAGGTGGGTTTATTTTTGAAATTGTTTTTAAGATTTGACTTTTCAGAATCTTATTTAAAATTTAAAAGGCCAATCCTCCCATAGTCATAAAACCAAAACACATTTCTCACACCTAAAAACAGGTGGCGACGACGTATTTCTTTGCTCGAAAGTAGTTTGTATGTAAAGTTCAGATTCGTGGATTGACCAAACTAGAGTAACCTTTAATGGGGCCTTTCCCATTCCCCAGTTTGTACATCCTTGATTCCTTTCCTTGCCTTCTCTCCTTAAGGCAACAGACATTTAACAAAATGAGACATCCTTGCCTTTAAAAGCAATGAAATGTGATTTTAGTAGTTGTCCATTGTCACAAGACCCTCGCTTGTAGCTTCTCCTCCTGCCAGCCGCCTCGCTCCTCAGGTTATGAATTGGAGCGCCAAGATCGATTTCCGGGTCAAAGGCTGGAGGAGACACGAGGGAAACGGGAAAAATCAAGAAATGAAAAGAGCCCCGGGACTTTTGTTTCCGTACATGTTCTGTTTTTTCATCCTTTGAGCGCCACAATAAAGCACTCCAACAACAACACATATCTCAGAAGCTTGGTATCACCAGGGCTAAGTGAGAATCTTTATACATTTTTAGTATTTTGCTTTGGGTGACTTGACCTTTTAAGTCTCCAGCAATGATATAAAAAAATAAATACAAAACAAGCAAATGTGTCTGGAAACACAGGACGAGTCTCACAGATTTTTCTCTTTTTTCAGGTGTGACTAATAACTTTAACAATTACTGCAGCCTTCCATTCAGGGACCACATCCAGGGTCTGGTATTGTGCAGGCGATACATAAGAAGAACGCTGCCATCGCTAACGCTGTTAGTTACACCTGAGCCTTTTCCTGCTGGAGGGTCTGTTCTCAATCCACAAGGAAAGTGTGAAGATTTAGTGTGGACGGCGACGTTAGTTAGTCCAGGTTGTTGTTCATCAGCCGTCTCTCCCTCTTGGACTCTAATCGTCTCCACAGCGAGGGAGAGGTGAGCGATGTGTTCACAGACTCATAGTGCATTCCAACACGTCAATAACGCATGCGGGAAATTATTTCACAAATGGATAATCTTTACCACACACACACACACACACACACTCGGTGTGGGAGATTGAGCCGATACACCGGCGACGCCAACAAGGTCACGTGCGCCCTCAGACTTCCTCAAACACACGTCAAATCCATCATATTGGGTTCGATTAAAAAAAAAGAGCTGCATTCTCAAACGAGGATCTCGGAGAACGGGGAGAAAAAAGGGCAAGTGCAGTTCAAGTTCAAAGCCAAAGGCTCATCTTTCATCCGGTGGCACCGGGGGACACGTTTGCACGCCGCTGCAACAACGATCTGTCAGCGTTAATGAGTGATGAGTGGTGATTTATTCCGTGCTGCAGTGCCGTGTTAAACAAATCACTTCGTAATACAGTCCTATAACATTCTCCATTATAACAAGGATACTCGTATCAGTATTTACGAGTGGAGGGAACGACACTCGTAACCTTATTACTATTTGGTCGCTGGGGGGTTGAGAATTTTTTGAGAATTTACAGAATAGTGTGGTTTTAGATATTCTAATTATATCATATCAGACATGGTTGGGATGCACAGTTGGAAGTTATTACCAAAGCAAATTTCTCTGATACATTACAAACTGAAGATGTTGGAAGCATTTTAAAAATGATCACTATTAAACACCACTTGGCTCAGTTTTTACACTCCTGGCATTAAAGTAGCAGCAGACCACATGTAATATTATTTATTCTCTCACAAATAATTCTTTGATTCTACATTGGGGCCCTCTGAAATAGGACGCCTTGTTGTTTCGGATGTCAGATCACAGCTGCCATTTTATAATGGAGAGTGTTGAACTGTTTCATGCATTAGCGTTAGCAAGTAACGCTAGCGGTTTGCGCAATTAGCATAATGTACTATATGTGTGGGTGGCAGTAGCGCAGTCTGTGGGGACTTGACTTGGTAACCGGAGGGTCACAGGTTCAAGTACCCGCTTGAGGAGTTACAGAATACATTTCCAAGCAGGGGTGGACTAGTATTAGCTGTTTCTCGTGCGGCGAAAGAGAGAGCGTAGCGCCCGATTAGCCGACACCAAGTATGATTGGCTGCAACGAGCTCATGTGAGGAAAGATGCGTAGACACAAACGTGAGATCCATATTTTACGGGCTGGAAATAGATTGTGAAACATCACAAACAAAAAAACGACCACCTTATTAAGTGCGAGCATTGAAAAATGGCCAAATTATCCTACATTACAGCACTTTTGGTGCACATTATTGATCCAACGCGTTTGTGCATTGTCCCTTCTTTATTAAAATAAACATTCGTTGACATGAGCCATCATTTAAACCAGCCAGATTTAGACATACAGTCTGCAGTCCCTGTGCGTTGTTCAGAGCCGGAGAAAAAACACTTCAATAATCATCTGCCGACGCTGCCCAGCAGAGATAAGGAGGTAACGGGGGTTAGCTAGAGCAAACCAGGAAGTGCAGTTAAAGGGTAATACAACCCGTAAAGCATGTTGTTGAAATAATAGTTATAATAGTAATATGTTTTTGTACTTTTGTGCAGAAAAGTATACAAAAGTGTGCACACAAGGCACTTTTCTTTCCATCATCGTGTACTTGATGAGTCATAGCAGAGGAGTTAGCTGAGGTTGATATCAGTCTAGCAACAGCAGAGCCGATGCACATGGAGGTCGCTCCAGACGATGTTATGAACAATGGGGTGAACCGTGTTAAAGGTGTTGCACTGGTTTGGACCAAATGCTTCCTTCTTTAAGCCTGTAACATATCACTACTGAACAATAATTCACAAAACAATGGACAAAAACATCAAATGTGCACCACTGTGCCTTGAATGTCGTACATGGGATGCAAAAATGATGATTAAAAAAAACAAAGTCTTCTTCTGGAACATCGTTTGCTCTTGATTCATGAAGTAGATGTACCTTAGAAGGAAGTTTTGTTAGTATAAGCAAATAAAAACAAATACGTAAGTAAAATGATTTAGTTTGAACAAAAGCCCCAAAAAGAACTGTGACCAGTCCCTGACATTCATTGTAGATGTGCACAGTGACATCTCTAGCTTGGATGTATGCAAGAGAGGGGGAGAGAAGAGACATGTATGAATTTGCAGGGTGTTATCTATTCATCTGCATCATGTTTTCATTCAACACAAATGTCTCGCAAATGCCACACAAGAAAGCAGATTAAAAATGCTCCATCTGCATACTTATGACGATATCTCCGTGAAAAGGTTAACAAGACTTTCTCCAAAGAGCCAACGAGACACAACACGGGCTGCGTTTATTAGGAGGAAGACACCTGCGTGCGCTGGCTTATCAACAGTAAATTTATCAAATCTGTGAGATTTCACAAGAGTAAACAGAAGTAACCTTACAGCCGCTCCCGTGGCAAATTGAGTTTAACACATTCCAGATAGGTGACGATAAGTGCGTTTTAGTATCTCGGGATTTTTAGAATGCAGACGATGCGCCAGAGCAATCTCTCAGAATAGTGTTGCTGTCGAGAAAAAAAAACAGCAGCTCAGGCGGCAATCATCGCCGTGTCTTTTTCTCTGTCAACATGTTCGGCGAAAAGCAAGACACTGCAGCAGTGATGTGATTCCACAAACTTCGCAGCGATTACCCGTCAATCAAACTCTTTCCAGTGCTTTGGTTTTCTTTTTGATGGGATTTTTTGTTGTTTATTCTGTCAGGCCGTTTATTTTTTTACACTGGGCTTGTTGACTTTATCCAAAGTTCAGTCTTTCTATACCTCCCTTTAACGCAGGCTTTCGGTATGAAGAGAACTGGATACCATGTTCCAAGATGATACGCCATTAATCTGATGGGAAGCGGCTCGTCCGGTGCCTGTGCACCACCCAGTTAGACCCAGATCTGGGCCTTTTTTTATTTATTGCAAAAAATATATATAAATCACAAGAAAATATATTAATGTTGCACATCAAATTTAACACCAAAGCCTTTGCTACCAGAATCAGTAAGCCATTTAACAAAAAACTCAAACAAAAAAATCATAATTCATAAAAAAATAATCATAATTCATTAAAGAAATGCTGTATTTGAATGTATTGATCACCATAAGTAATATACAAGTTAAATATATAGTTTGGTACATGATACAATTCAAATGGCACAGATGGTGCATAAATGTGCCCAAATGTCCCCAAATGTGCCCAAATGCTCATTTGAGTCCTCGTCTGAATTTTCTCTGTACTAAACACTCTCTAACTTTGTTCTGCTTCACTTTTTCAAAGTCAAACTTTGCAGAGATAATGTTTACATATTGTGTTATGATTTGGGAGAAGTTTAGACCTTACGAATGCCTCATTTCAAAGAAATAATCATCCTGAAAGTGCTTTTTTTCTAGCCGGACCTGAAAACTTTAAATTGTTGCTGTGTGTCATCTTCATTTACTCTTAACCATTAACATATAGACATATAGACACATATAGTATTCAAATAGCCCTAGTGGTTGCAGAGATACACCCTTTTTAGTTTGGGTATGCAAAGCCTAAAAATAGCTTGGTGCTTAAGGAGTATGCAATTTTATATTTTTATTGGACGCAACGGCTTCAAGTTGTGATAGTACAGTTTCACGAGAGTTTGTGATGCTAAGAAAACAGAACATTTATTGTCTGAAATCGGTTTCGTCTGTAATGATTGTGTATGAGGAAAGATTTTTGGGGCCATTGGGTATCACATGCAATTCTGGCCTCTATACAACAAAAACACTTCAGAGCCCAGCTCTGTTTCTGGAGGCTCTTTTTCTATCCACAAGCAGGCAAGATTATGTTCCCATACAACTAAACTCAACACTGTTGACAGTTCAGCTTCGTTGTGTGGGAGCATCTTTTTAGGAGACAGGGCTGCAATCCAAGGCCTACTGTTTCTGTCATCAACCGTTAGGATTTTGCAGCCATTCAGCACCGACAAAGATGCCGAAAAACAAGCACTCTTCATGCCTTATCATTCAAGTCAAGATTGAAAGCACCCTAAATTGAGTTTAAGTACCCTCTGCTCTCTAATTAGTGATGCAACAAAGGACTCAAGAGGAAGTACCTCAATAATATCCTCAACGATATCCAAAAGGTATACATAGAAGTGATACAACTGACAGAGAATACTTCATGTGAGGGGAAAAGGGTCCGAGCAGCTGTAGGAACTCCTGTATGAAGTGATGCTTCTCAGTACATCATCTTCCTCACAGATGAAACAATTTATCCCATTATCTTCCCGCACCCTGCCAAATGTTCTACCTTTAATCACTTCTGCAACAGAAGGAAGAAGTAATCAGATATGGAGGAATATTGTCCTCATTAACCTTCAATTGAAGCTCCACTGGAAAGACAGACTGCCAGCCAGACTTGCTGAATTAAAAACCGGTTTACTTGGACTGAAGGAGTCTCCGTCGAGTGATTTTGACTTTTTCCCCCGCCGTTTGTTTTCAAGTTGAAGGCAATCTAAGCTCGGTTGGAAAAACTTCGAGAGCAACCATTTACAATCAATTTTATTAAGTGTTTCAAATACTCAAAGAAACGTTTATGGCTATGCGAAAATTCTTCAATTGCAAAGAGAGAAAGAAAGAGTCGAAACAAGCTTCCTTCTGTCCTCTTTGTCATCATCTCTTTTACATTTCAAATTATTCTCAGCGTGAAGTCTAGCCCACATAAAGAAAATAAACCAATCTCGCAGCATCTCGAATGTGAGTGTTTGTGTAACTATCTGCGTTTCCAAGCCACAGCAAAGACGAAACATCAGTGTGGTGAATTTCACCCCCCGTTATTGTCGGTCTGCAGAGAAAATTGTCATCAACCAACCAGGCGACAGCAACATGAATATTGTTATTTACTGAACTGACGATGCGAGACGGCACTGTCATTGTCAGCCAGATAGATATGACCTGTAATTTCTCCACAGCAGAGCAAAACAATCGGCAATTATCTCAGCCGGGAGATTAATGCTTGTGTCTGCGAGTGAGTGTGCTTCTTTGCGTCCGTCCATTTTAAATATTAAAGACCCGCACTATTAATCAGCAAATTCATAATAGCATATTATAACACCCTGTGTATTCCATGTGTCTTCCCAGTGTTTCCTGATTGTTTATTCCCTTCACCTGGTTGTTTCAGACTCCTCCCTCCTTGTGTGATTGCAAAGCCCCGCCCTCATTGTTTCCACCTGTGCCTCGTTGCCTACCTTCCTCGTTGCCTACCTACCTCATTGCCTACCTCGTTGCCTCGTTACCTCCTACCTTGCCCACCTCGTTGCCTACCTCATTGCCTACCTTGTTGCCCACCTTATTACCTACCTCATTGCCTACCTCGTTGCCTACCTTGTTGCCTCGTTACCTCCTACCTTGCCTACCTCATTGCCTCGTTACCTCCTACCTTGCCTACCTTGCCTACCTCGTTGCCTACCTC
This sequence comes from Myoxocephalus aenaeus, assembly GCA_038501785.1. Classification (NCBI taxonomy): domain Eukaryota; kingdom Metazoa; phylum Chordata; class Actinopteri; order Perciformes; family Cottidae; genus Myoxocephalus; species Myoxocephalus aenaeus. The sequence continues at coordinate 5,941,181 of JBAMJR010000070.1, read as the reverse complement.
GTTGCCTACCTTATTATCTACCTTGCCTATACCTCGTTGCCTACCTCGTTGCCTACCTTATTACCTACCTCATTGCCTACCTCGGTGCCTACTTCGTTACCTCCTACCTTGCCTACCTCATTGCCTACCTCATTGCCTACCTCGTTGCCTAACTCGTTGCCTACCTCGTTGCCTCGTTACCTCCTACCTTGCCTACCTCGTTCCCTACCTCGTTGCCTACCTCATTACCTACCTTGTTTCCTACCTTCTTCGTTGCCTACCTTCCTCGTTGTCTACCTTATTTAGTCTGTGGGTATATCCCAAGTCTCTTAATTGTCGTTTCCTCGCTCCTCAATTGAATCGAAAGTAGGTCATCATCGACATATTGACGGCCGTCTCAAAGCTCTTATTCTGCTCGGAAGAGCCATGATCGAGGAGGCACGAAAGCGAGCTTCCAGGAAGTGTTTTAACGCTGGACACGCCCCCTCACTGTTCATCCGTTATTTGATTGGACGCTGCAGCTGATTGGCCTGATTGCTGGAGTTTCATACCAGAGTGAAGACGATCACAGATTAAACTCAAGTTATATATTAGATTTGTTTTCTGAGTCACTATCTGATTAGTGAGGCTGATCATTCCCGAGTGTCTGGTTTGATGAGTTATTTCATTCAAGTTTAACCTGAAACTTTGAGCCTAAAAATAATAATTCCAGTGTTGTAAGTGAAACCATAATCCTATTGTAATGATGTCACAATCAGAATTTCAAAAAATACAGACGTAAATGATTAATAAATAAGACAAACTCGTTAGAAATAAATCCTGCGTGTTTAAGCAGGACACAGAACACATAATAAATACCACACACTGTGTATAAATACTGAATGCAGTAACTGACTACAGAGAAAACATATCCACTATTACGCTGATGATAACTGTGTATTTATTAGTATAAGTAGTAGTTTAACACCAATAAATCAACTGAAAACATTATACGATCATTTTTATCAATATTTTAAGTGGATTGTTATTGGAATGTTCCATAAAAACTGTCCGAACCAGAAAACAACTCCGTTCCACTGATCATGTTTACGGACACAAACCTGTGACGCATATATTATATTGTTCTTTAATAAGAAAATATCCACAACCGAGTATACAATCTCCTCCTTTCCTTCCCTTGTCTTTTTGAGCCTTTAATAATAAACAACGTGACACTTAAACTCCAGTCGGGCCTTTTCCCCTTATCTTGACTTCCATACTGTCCTCGCTCAATGAAGTCCAAGGTTTACAACTCCATAAAGCCGGAGGCCCTTATAAAGATAACTATCCGTGCAAATATTAGTTTTTTAGACCCCCACTTGTCTCGTAGCCACAAGGCATTGGCGGATATCACACACTGGGTGTAATACCTTGCATTTAAAGGCATACCGCTTGCTATGTGTGTGCATCATCTGTGTCAGAGTTAGTAATTTGCACACGCATATATCCACACACAGGGATGGGCTCCTGCGTGGAAGCACTCCACTTCCTATAGTTGCCCGAGGACAAGGCGGGGACAGAATGAAGGACTGCCGTACGTGTGGAAATGCTGCAACTGATCATTTCTATCATATCATCCTCTGAGCGCAGGTCTGCCAACGTGTGGCATACCTCTGCTTCAGTGGATATGCGCCAGTCCCGGCTAAACGAATGATGAAATGAAGCCAGATGGGAAAAGAACAAAACGGCATCCTGAGTGGCAAAAAAAGAAAGTATAGGAGAGGAAACAAAGAAAGAAAAGACGCCATGAACGTCAGGCAAAGTCACAGGAGAGTGCACCATTTCATACAATAGCGGTCTCAATCCCACAAAGAAGAACGAGCAGAGAGAAGAAGAAGAAAAGTTGCACTCCAACGACCATGAAACTATTGATTTCATAGAGAAAGTCGTCTGGAAAAAGCAAAGCACAACTTCTCCGGGTCTTGACAAGTCTGGGGCCTGATGGTTGTTTTTTTCGGGGCTCCGGCTGAATTCATCTTGTTGTCTTCATACTCGTGTGACAGTTCCCTTTCGCACCCAGCTTGGAAGAAATATCTCCACGCCGCGCTCAGCAGTTTCCGCCGAGATGCGACAACTCGCGTCCCCAAACATTATTACAAAGAAAGAAAGAAGAAAAATCATCCATTACTTGGTCGTTTTTCCCGTATTCGACTAAATCCCACTGTGCGTTACAGGGCCGCTGAGTGTGATGAACGACATCATCCGTCAGGGGTCACGTCAGCCTTGTGCGTGCCCGTGATTGATATGTAGATCGACTGTCTCTCTCTCTGTGACATCATCCCCGTCTCATCAGATTGTGATTGATGGAGCCGGTTGACCAAGGTCGGGATCGTGATATTTGACCTCCGCTGTGAGCCGGGGAGAGAGAGATTAATGCGCCTTAATAAACCAGTCACCGCCACGTCCGACACACAGTTTCATAAAATGGCAGAGGTTAACATGCGTCTTTGCAAAGCTACTGCTCCCACTGTTCATCAAACGGAGGGGAGACTCTCGCGTGACGGCATTACAATGCTGTATAAAAGGGGCGTGTTCATTCTTGATCATGCCTTACAGTCCTTCACAGGCCATGTGATCCACACTGTCACCATTGTCTCCTTAGCGCGGAGACTGTTGCCCTTTTTCTGTAGAGTGTGACACACGGAGCAGCTCTACAAACTCAGAAATCAGGCAGGGATACACAAAGGTCAGCGGCTGACAGGATGAAGACATATTGCGCCCCGAGGAGATCCTCTGAGGAGTGAGCAAGTTACTGATTTTTCTTTTTTTTTTACCCTCCTCGGTTTGCACATCGGGGAAAATCTCCATTAGTATTCAAGGACAACGGTCATGCTTCAAAAGTCATTTGAATAAGGGTACGATTTCTTTGGCTTTCAAGCTTCATTAATGAAATTTGCTGCAGGCAATAGCATATTATGAGTTCACTGCGTTATAGCAATGGAGTGCAGGTTGTTAGGATATAGATTGTGCTACAGCATATTCAGAAATAGGAAAAATCAATGTGTGTGTGTAAGAAAAGGATCGGTCACTTATTTCAAGCGGTGACAGAAGCATTCAGATCTTTTCACCTAAGGCGAAGTGGCACTTTCTGATGAAGCCAGATACAATTAGTCTTCCTCAGTGCTTGTTAAGCTTTATTTTAAGTCTTTTAATTTAGTTTTAATGTTCACAACTTGACTGTTTTGATTCAGGTAAATCTTAAGCGGTGATGGAGCCGGTGGAGAAAATCAAACACCCAGCGGCTAATGACCCAAACGCCTTACATTGGTGAGGTTGATAGATGTAATAATGTGGAATTAGCCATGTGACTGCAAACACATTCGCTAAGACATCGTTATACGAGGTAAACATATCTGAGGAATTCAGTTTTTGTGTCAAAAATGTGTCAAAAATCAAAACATCCAATGCAGCTTTAAGTATAACAGCATAAATGTTATGATCTTAATCTATTGTGATGGTTTAGTTGAAGCACAAAAACGTACCGTAAACATTGGGTTACGAGCCGCTACTACCTTCGGTCAGTGTCCCCGTTAGCTCCCCGCTGTAGCCAGCTGGGGCTCCTGCTAGCGCTCCGTTACTTCCCCGCTAACTTCCGCTAGCTCTCCTCTAACTTCCGCTAGCTCCCCGAAAACCACCGAAGGTAGCGGGACCAGGCTCGACACCCGACTTGGGCAGAGGGGACACGGGCAGTAGCTACTAGCTAGCGCTGCTACTAGCTAGCGCTGCTACTAGCTTGCTACTGCGGGGACACTGACCGGCCGTAGGAGCGGCTTGTAACCCGACGTTTACGGTAGTTAAACTTGGTGTAAGACCTCCCTGACAGAAATGCAAACACTGGCCTTTTCACAGCATTTTTTTGAGGTCTTGGAACGTGGAAGTAAAAGCGTAAGTGTCATAAAATGGAAACACTCGAGGAACTTTATTTCCCCTCTGCTGCCTTCCTTGTTAAAAGGCAATTATCAAATAATTCTCAAGGGTTTTTGCTGAACTCATGCGGCTGTGAGTGGTTTTCTAACGTAGGGGGATGGGACACGGGATTTGCAAGAATATCCAAACACGAGATGCATGCTCATTCACATGCATTGCCCCACACTGTAATAATTCAGTGATTCATGAACCCGTTAGCCGACTGCCAGGAGAAGAGAGGTGTGTGTTCAACACGGAGCGGCGAGGTTTCACCAGGTCCCTGCTCCGCTCGGCCTCGTCTGTAGACGTGCATGCTGTGTGTCAGGGGAGCCTCAGGGGGGAGCAGATGAGATGAGGCTCACTGTTGACTCCATGTGTGAGGAGGAGGAGGAGGAGGAGGAGGAGGAGGGGAGTGAAGGTGAGAGTGTCAAAGAGAGCTACAGCAGGATGAGGTGAAAGAAAAAGGGAGGAGACAGCGTGAGACAGCGGGCGCTAACGGATGCACTTGTCATGATTATAGTGCATGCGCACTGGAACCCTAAAAAGCACGACACAGACACAGAAACACAAGGATGGTTCAATTTACTGAGTATTCATGCCGGGGTCGAACACATCCAAAAAAGAGGGTCAGGCGGCGAAAACAAGGTCAAACCGGGCTGGAGGATCAAGCCGGAGAGCTCGGCATCAAAGTGCAAGTGGACGGCGCTAAATAGGTGAGGGACTAAAAGAGGGAAAGGGCTGCAGGTGAGATGGGCGTGGCCGGACCAGGTGAGGGGGAGTGGGCGATGACATGGATTTGGTGGCAGGACCTGAAATGACAGGAGGGTTAGAGAGTGGGAGATTGCAACGCACACGCTTTCATGCACCAGACATGGCATTTACCGTAAAAGTCGGGTTACAAGCCGCTCCTACGGCCGGTCAGTGTCCCCGCTGTAGCTAGCGCTGCTGCTGCTAGCTAGCGCTGCTGCTGCTACTGCCCGCGTCCCCTCTGCCCAAGTCGGGTGTCCAGCCTGGTCCCGCTACCTTCGGTGGTTTTCGGGGAGCTAGCGGAAGTTAGCGGGGAAGTGACGGAGCGCTAGCAGGAGCTAGGGTGACCATATCCATAACACCAAAAAGGAGGACACTATTCGGTATTTTGCTGCGCGTCGGGCCTAACAACACCCTTGAACAGTACATTATTGTAGACACAGTACTGCCTCGAGTACCTTATTGCTTTTATAATACGGTTACCTGCGACTTTATAAACAGTAATAGTAGCTCCCTTTCAGCACAAAATTGTTGTAGCCACCAAACGTTGTGTATCGCATTTCAGCGACAGAGAAAATATATGTATCGTATGTGTACGGGACGCACATCCGGGACTATAAAACTGACTGGACTATAAAACTGACCGGTTGAAAGCAGGGTGGAGGAGGACACTCAGCCACCGATGTAAAGAAGTGCTCTCCTCCATGATGTTTAGAGAACTTGCCTCGCGTCGGGAAATTACCGACGTAATTATCTCTCACTGGAAATTATCACGATTTTGTGATCAAACCCTTTTCATTCCTCATCATTCCTCATCTTACAACATGTTTGGTAACTGTCAAGCTTGAAATGACAACTAACGGTCACACAATTTAAATCTACCTGTTATTTTAAGTGCGCACTGATATGGAACGCTCTAAATGTAAACAGGCTGTACAGTACTTTATGGCTGAATAAAGTACACCCCGTGACTCACTCTCAACCAATCAGAATGCTTGATTTGATCCACCCGTATTATAATTGCATATAAGGGGTGCAGTTTGATTTTATTAAGTGTGAAGAGAGGGGATGTGAGCCCTTTTTAATGTAATTGATCTCCTTGGAGCATACCCTGCTTTATCAATTCATTAATATGTATATCTTTTTTTTAATATATATATTATATATATATATATATATATATATGTAATATGTTCTTAATATGTAATTATTAACTGTAATTAACAATTAATTAATATGTATTTTATATATGTACTTATATATTTATATAGATACACATATAATTGCAATCAATTCGGTCAAAAGTAATAAAACACCGCTGAAGTTCAAAGTTAAATTAAAACATTAAGTTATGAATCTTAACCTTTCCCTCCGTTAAACTGATGTAACGTTACTGTGAATAAATAATAAACTAATAAAGATTGCTCGTTAGATCCTCAAAACAGAATGATATCTCATGTTTAACCGCTACGGAGAAATCGGAGCCAGCGGATCATTTCAAAAAGTCCTGCCGGGATCAGGCTGCTCTCGGCGGGCAGCAGAGCGCTGACGGCCCGGTGCTGCGGGACTCACGGTCCCTCAGCAGGAACTCAACCTGTCGGCGTATCTTTTTAACCGATCACAGATTTAATGCTTAAACAACTAACTTCTCGCCTGAAAACATCCTAAAAGTACATGTTGTGACTCAACAACAGTAGTATTCAGAGAACGTCAACTTTCAGTTGTGAGTTTCCTCATCAAGTACAGAGAAGAACGCGTATTGAGAAACAGCCGCTGGAGACATCTTAACGCTGATTGGCCAAGACTCATCAAAGATCTTCTATTATGAAGATCACGACCACTCCAATCTCAGAAACGCTGACCGGACAGTTCACATATTTTGATTTCAAAACAGTGAATTTCACCGAAAGGTGACAAGTTTGCAGGTATGCAAAAAGGAGGACAAATACGCGTCCGGCTTGATGCTGCGCCGGACACCGGACAGGGCATTGAAAATCCGGACTGTCTGGCCTAAATCCGGACGTCTGGTCACCCTAGCAGGAGCCCCAGCTGGCTACAGCGGGGAGCTAACGGGGACACTGACCGAAGGTAGTAGCGGCTTGTAACCCGACGTTTACGCTACTTTTTTTTTTTTTTGTGGACAGAAGAGGGTACAGATATTCCCGGGATCGATCGATCACGTTGTAAACACACTATTTGCGTTTTATCACCTTTTTAAGTTATTTATCCAACTTGTGAGCAGGAGGTTGCCTCTTTACAAATGACGTCTGTGTTAATTCAGATCACATCTAACGACTGCGCTTATGAATTGACCCGTTTTATGACCGTTGCAGCCATATAGGCATCAACAAATCAACCAGCATTAGAACTATAAGTCCTTTACATCAGCAACGTGTACTGGAGCATCAAACTTAACGATGCAGAATCTTTAATACGGATCATCATCAGCGCTGATGCATTAATTCATAAGCAGCATATTAATGTTGCAGCTGGTTAAGTTGGAGCTTATTTAAATGATTGTATATACCGTTCAATTCATAACAATGTGTCACATTTAGCTCATTATGTGTTTTATAGTCAAATCGAAAATGTAATCATGAAGTAATTCATAACTGCAGCTGTCAGATAAACATAAAGTAAAATAAATGCACCTCAGACATGTATTTAATTACAGTATTTCTGGCCCAGGATCAATGTAACAGGAAGCAATTCAAATTAATTATGTGAGAAAATTGGAAAGCTCTTGATTTCTCTACAGCTCAACCATTTCTACTTCAGAAATGCAAAAAACTTTGGTCCAGTCCCATTATTCTATTTTTTGTTTGTTTACTTGCACTCAAGGCATTTTAGATTCATATGCAACAGTTGTGTCAGAACCGCCATTATTATTATTATTATTATTATTTATGAAGCTGTACGTGATCAATACGTAATGTCAAGAGGATTCTGTTCCCTTGGTCTCTTTAGACATTTAAACTGCAGGTCTTCATGCTAAATGCTGATCTGCTGCTTGTGTGAATATATATATATATATATATATATATATATATATATATATATTTTCTTTTTTTCTTAATTGATTGGTCATATCCTCTTCATGTTTTATTTTCAATACTAGAAATCTCAATGCTGTGGGAAGGAGATGTCTCAATATGACACTTTTGATCCAGATATATATTTACTGTCATACTAAACCTGTCAAGTTATCCCTCACTCAACATAAAACTACATGCACACACACACACGCTCATATAAGGGTCACGGTTAGTGGTCAACTGCTTATGTGAAGCAAAAAGCTCGGTACAGAATAATTTCTATAAAAAAAAAGGGCCAATGTCGAGGATTTCAGCGGCAGACAGAAGCGACGTTCCAGTTTTGCAGCCGACTGAATACCCTTCCACTTCCCTACACACTTTCAAGTGTCGTGAGGCCTTCAGGTAACACAAGAACACCAAAGGCTCTCTCTCGAGCCAGTGCTTGGTTTGTCCCTTCTGGGCTCCTGTAGAAAAAAATGGTGGGTGCAACATGTCGGACTCCGAGAAGACGATAATGTAGATGTGAAGGGCTCGTTTAAAAAGGTAACGCAACCTTGACACTTCTTCAGGGGACTACACACTAATGAAAGCATGAATGCATACCATGTTACATATAGATACATACATAATAGAGCACTCTAAATCCTGCACAACACAACCCTTTGCTAAAAAACATGCGATACCGCTACTGATACTTTCTCACATGATGAATTCACATTGATGTGAGGATTTAGATGGTTGCACATGCACATGCATCTATTGAAACAGACTTGAGCACAGCTTTAGTACCGTAAACGTCGGGTTACAAGCCGCTACTACCTTCGGTCAGTGTCCCCGTTAGCTCCCCGCTGTAGCCAGCTGGGGCTCCTATTAGCGCTCCGTCACTTCCCCGCTAACTTCCGCTAGCTCCCCGAAAACCACAGAAGGTAGCGGGACCAGTCTGGACACCCGACTTGGGTAGAGGGGACGCGGGCAGTAGCAGCAGCAGCGCTAGCTAGCAGCAGCATCAGCGCTAGCTGCTACTAGCTTGCTACAGCGGGGACACTGACCGGCCGTAGGAGTGGCTTGTAACCCAATGTTTACGGTAAATATGCATGATACACATGTATCGATTGTATTTAAACACACACACACACACACACATCCCAGCGATGGAGGCGTTGGGCAGCATTGTAAGCGTATTTGTTCACACGTCGTGCATCTCTCCTCGTTAGGGCCCCGGCTGGTCGGGGACGCTCGCCGGCTCCGCGCTGCTGATTGTGTTTCCACGCGGCCGCCGTCCTCCAGTCACAACCGCTTTCCCTCACGCCGCGTGAGCCGAGGCCCCGCGGCGCCCGTGATTTCCCAGACACCATTTGTGTCACAGTTCCTGGGAGTCCTGTTCCTCCTCAGAAAGCAGACGTGTTTTCTCCCTCCTTGTCTTTATAAAGTTCCTCTTTGGGGATTATTTTGTTTCTTTCTGTTTTTAGTCTCTTTTTTTTGTCCTGCAACAGGACGTTCAGAGCTTTTGCATCCCGGCTGTGATGGATGTCATGTTTCCTCTGGAGGTTTCTGTTTATGACAGTCGCTATCCATTCCAGCGCATATCGCTGCTGCACAGCGGGCTGTTACGTAATGGACTTGTTGTTTTAGGCAGAATTGATTTATACACCTTTCTGTAATGGAATTTTCTCTGTGTGTTTTGGTTTTTTTTTTTTGGGGAGGGGCGGCTTTGCTTGTTTTCTGCTCGGATCTCAGGTTCCAATGCAGAATGAGATGTTATCCCCGAACATAACAAAGTGCCTGTTCCAGCTGACATTGTTTTTTTGGGGGGTTTTACTCCTCGGGCAAAGAAAGGAGTGAGGAAAGGCTCACGTGTCCCGCCGTTTGGAGGCCAATTCAAAGAACACAACCACCTGCGGAAATATCCCTCTTTGGCAGTCACTTAATTTCTCTTGAAATAACTTTAAACTATTTTATGAGACGAGCAAACGGAATCCCTTTTCCTTGATGGCTGCCGTTAACTGAATTATTAAGAGAGTTGCGCACAAGCAGTGAAACAGAGGATGTGATTGGCGGTGCTTTATCATCCAGCGTGCTAATTATGGTGGTAATGATTTTGTAAAAGTGGAGACAGTGTTGTGGCTTCAGGGGAGCAGGAGAACTTCAACAAGATGCCAATTTATTTATATTACTCTTTTAACCTTGACTAAAGGCAGTGCGTACTATGAACCCATACCCACTGCTCCCATTTATTTGTTTTGCCTTTCACAATAAAAGCCTGAGACGTATAAGATCTGCAAGAGAATATTTTGCAATTTTGTGTTTATTCATCATGTTTAAAGGCCTTAAGCTGATTAATATATATGTATTGCACTTTTACAAGAACCCAGCAACTTTCTTTAGGAACTTCATCAACCAGAGATGGTTGCTTTACTTTGGAGACAGGCATTTTGCCATGAGTGCCTTTCCATCTCTGCATTTCTTCCCCAACATCTGTTACTTATTGCATGTCCAGGTTGTGATGGATCCCACCGCTGTAGACTGTGTTGTCTTTAAGATGGCCGAAGAGACCCAGACCCAGTGCTCCATAAAGCCCCAGAATGCAGTGTGGCTCTCTCTCTTTCTTCCCTGCCTGCAACCTCTTACTTTTCTTTGACTTTCGGTTTTGTTCTTGCACTTCCCCTTCTTGTGTTCTCACACATTCATATATACACGACTGATCAAATCGGTTATTGGACTTATTTCCCAGAGCTCTTCTTCGACCGTAGAACGTCAGCCATCCTAATGGAGTTACCGAGGCTCTCCAGTTATTTGGCCCGTTTTATTGAGACGGGTCAGCTCACTAGGTTCTGTTCTCTAAAGTGTGTGGAAATGCTCAAAAATCCTGGGAGGTGATGCAGGAAAATAAGGTCCTGGGTCCAAGAAAGTTGTAATAAAAGAATATTTAATAAAAAGTGATAGACTTATACTTTCGATCGAGCTCCTTTTACTCCACCAGCGAACTCCACGGGCACGCAGGTCCGAGTAGCTTGCTAGTAGCCGGAAGAAGAGAACGCTCCTCCTTCATACAGTTAACTTTATATCATTCATGGAACCTAGAGCCCTCCCTCTCATTAACAGTCCGGCGTGCACACCTCTGGTTGTCGCTTAACTCGCTATTGGCCCGCAACTAAAGTGACGGAGCCCCGTCCACTTCTTCTTCTTCTTCTTCTTCTTCTTCTTCTTCTTCTTCTTCTTCTTCTGCTGACCGGTAAAGTCTCAAAAGTCAATCTTCAGCTCCGCCACCTCAGGCGAACAAGAGAACTACAAGTCCTTCTAGCGGCAGTACATGCAGCATGCAGCATCTAACATCCATTCACACATTAATCATTTCACAGTAAATAAAAGTGACCTTCATATGCATACAATTACAAATCCTTCATAATAATATCCCTTATTAATTATCATATTCCATGCATTGTAATGTACACAATAAACCTTACACTGTACAAGTCCAATTGTGACAAACTAAGCTTAAAAAACCCTACAAGTGGGATTATGGCACAATGTTGCCCTGCAAAGATATATAAATACATCAAATATAATGCTGTTTCTGACTATTAAAGTGTTTTTTGATACCATTTCTGATCAAATTTCGCCTCTTTATTTCCAGATGTCTTTCAGTTTTCTTTTGTGACTATATCATATAGTGTCACTGTCCAAAATATCACTGTAATCACCAGTATGTGATCTTTACTAATTATTATCATTCAAAATGTCTTTCATCATTTTGTTATTGTGAAAGCTTTTCCCATTAGCCTTTTAAATGCCACGCATTGCACCGTCACATACAAAAAGAAATAAGTGATCTGGACTGTGCGGGTATGAAACGCTCTCATCACACTGTCAACACATAAACAAGGTCCGCTTGTGTTCATGCTAGCAGAGAGGGAACATGATCTCACCGTCACTGCTTTGAACGTGCACTCGTTTCAAGTCCCGGATGAGAGGAACTAATAAATAATGGAGGCCGGGACTGATGTTGTCGGAGAGAGAAACGGGGTGGGAAGGTGTCACGTCGAGTATCGGCAGCGGGGTCAACCACAGAGCGGTATATTCCCAGTCCGGAGCCTGAGAATTAACAGTGTGCCGTTAACTGGGCTAACCTGCTGTTGCGTGAGAACAAGAGGAACCTACACCTTCACCGATCGACCCCGGACATCCACGGCGGCCTCTGCAGGCTCCTGGAGAACCGGCTGATGGAGTTGTCAGTCTCCAGCGCATCACACTTGCCACGGCTTGAATGCAGATGAGCCATTGACAAATTGCTTTTTGCCAGGAGGTTCACCCAGAGGTAAAAGCCCCAGGTACACTCCGCAGGCAGCAAAAAGTAGGGGGGGGGAGTGATTTATAAAGAGGCAAAGACACGTCTTTGTCGGGCTTCTGCCATTGACAGGCGCTTCATCAGCGCCCAGATTGGGTTTCATGGTCAACTAGAAGGCACTGATGCGACAAGAAGAGATTGGCATCCTTTATATTCGCCCCCTCTGACTTGACTCTTTCTGCTGCTTTCGACTGGCAAACACTTGGCATCAAGCAAGAGAACACACGGACATACGGAGGACAGGGAAAGTCACATGGTACTCGCTAGTTATCAACAAATCCAATTAAAGCAACTTTAACGTACTAAAGAATAAAAGAATGATACTTGATTTACAGTTAATTTCAACACGTTCTCACTCCCACCCATCATAAGACGTCAAACAAACACACAACATAGTTTTTTCACTAAACTACATACAGAATTTTGTTTTTTTGTGCATATGAAACATACTTATTTTAATGCAAACCACTGTGTTTCCCTACGCCTTAACCAAGGGCTTACCAAGTAACCCTAAAAACTATGTCAACCTGTAATGGAAGTTGTTTTTCTGTACGTTTCTTGTGAAGATGGAAGTTTATTTTGAGAAGCCACTATTCACTATGTGATGAATGTAGACTGCCTCCATGTCACAGCCTCACTGGTTAACACTTTAGGTGTGTTATCGTATACAACATCTCTAATAAGCCAACTGCACGTCTGAAGGGTGTTTCATTAAATAGATGGTTCATTTTTTTCCTTTCAAGTTATTTTTGCTTATTATAATTACTTAAATGTTCCATGTTCCATGTCCCCTTTTGAAAAATACCGTGTCATATTTGTTCTGGATGAGCTGAACGATGTTTGTACTGAACGAAAGTGGAATTAAAGACTTTGGAAAGTGAGTTGTTCCCGATGGTTGGGTTGAACATCCAGACGGGGAAGGATGTGATGGAAACGGAGAATATGAATCAACAGAGAGAACTCATATTATATTTTATTTTTTCTTTATTTCGAATTAATTATCTTATTTAATTGATAATAATAATTTAGGATAGGAATATATAAGCATTTTTTTCTTCTACCTATTCCTTTTCAGTCTTTCTGTTTTGTATATTATATAGAATATTGTATTGTATTGTAATGATTGACTGAATAAAACACACAAACAACTCTGGTTTTATCCATCACAACGGAGGATCATGTCACCCAATCCAACAAAATGGATATTTAATATGTTTTTTTTAAATGATTTTTGGGACATTAGAGTTATTTGGTTTGAAGCATGAACCTCATCAGACTGATAAAACCTGTTAAAATGTTTTATTTGTTGTTAGATTTTCATCTTTTCATGGGATTCGTGAACAAATTAAAAAGCAAAAGCAATAGATGCGAGTGGCACTAAGCGCATGCAGTGCCAACCTTGAAAACCACAGAAACTAGCTCGCTTGGTTATAGTTGCAGAAGTGATTCCCCCACTGGCGTTGTTGAGCCCTGTGATTGACTGGGATCTGAAGCCAGAGCCAAAGTGGTTTTTGAGACTCTATGAAAAGAGATAATTACAACAGAGATGGAGGTTGATACCCGAAGCGCGCGCTCATTTGTCACTTAGCATGTCGGCCTCCCGCTGAGGCGACGTGGTGAACGAGGCACTTTAAGGACACACGAAACGTACATCTCCGCACACTGGAAACGGGCATATTAGAGTCCTCGTTAACGGAGGAGTGTGGATCATAATGAACAAAGGGAGAAAAAATAATGATTATCATTAATGGGCTTGGTGGAGGAGGGCGAGTCGATGGGAACGCGTTTCACTCGCCTCTTTAGGGCCACTGAGGAGTGATGCGTCTCTCAGTACTGTTGTTAATGCGCCATCAGGGGCTTCTGCAGGGCTCCTGCCATGAATAATACGTTTAATGATGTTTGTTCTCCGCGATGACACGGCTAACGTGCTGGCTAACCACTTAGCATCGAACCGCCACAACCACGTTACACTGGCCTCCTCGTTTCGGTATTCATACGGTGAGCCGGGATATATTTCACGCGTCTGTCAAAAATGTATTCTTTTTTTTTTTTAAATGATAGATGATTATGAACGTCTCACTCTCGCTCTCTCGCTCTCTCGCTCTCTGGCAGTGTGAGAATAAATGGGCTCTCATTTCATTCAAAGTGCCTTGAATTTCAAATAATATGACCTTTTTAATATGCCCTCCTATTCCGCCGCTGCATTGATGGTCCAGCAGCTTTTTGAAAAGGTGCGATTGACAGGTGGGCACAATATGCCTCAGTCTGGACGGCCATTTTTTATTGAAATCACGATTTGAATGCGAATGTGTTCGAGACCCCCAAATGGCGATGAAATGGTAATGGTCACTAATTATCGGGCGTTTACAGAGCGGGTGGAATCTTATTTTTCCGGGCAGGTTTTTACTTGACTTTACTTGGCAGAAGTGTTTTATCTGGAATAAAATATCCAGACTTATACAGTCCCAATTTACACACTACAAAGGACTACATATTCAAAGGCCTCCCGATATGAAATACAATATTTCATACCTCATTTGCCTACACTAATATACACCTTGCTGCTGGAAGCATACATTGGAGGTAAACAAACATTTGTTTCAGTATAATTTATTTATTTTTGGTGGTATTTGTCCCTCCTTTTACACAACTTATAAAAAGAAAGACGCTTAGAAGCTTGAACAAAATGAACTTTTAATCAGAAAAGGCACAAGCGGCGAGTGTTCGCACTCTATAAAGTATATTGCACTTGATGAACCAACATTTTATGCAAGTTATGTAACAAACAAACACACTTATTTTGACCCAAAACACAATCTTTTCCTAAACCGAGCCAAGTCGTTCGGTTCTGCACTGCAGGGGCTCGAGTGTGCATTGTTGCTGACTCTGCAACTTTCTCTAGATTTAGAGGTGCTGCTCGCTCACAGTCATTGGAAAACACTGAGCCGGGTTTTTTGGGGTTGGATCTTTTTATTTTTGTATTTTTTTTTACATCTGGTTTGCTCTTGCTGGTTCCTCCAATGTTACCCACTCAAGCTTTATTGACTTAACTTTATTTGACACTTGATAAACAAGACAATTTAAAGCAGAAAATAAAACCTTCACTCAAAATTTTGAAAGACATTCCAGGAAAAGAGGAAGTGAAAGCTTTTAGAAGTTGAAACCCTCACAGCACTATTGCGACATCAAACCCCGTCCTGTCTGTTTCCACTCGCTTCTCCTTAGCCCATTACAGTGGGGAGACTTTTTTATGCACAGAAATCAGTATTTGTACGTTAAAGCACACATAACTAAATTCTGCAAAGCCACACATCACCTTCATGATTTCCTGACTACTCGAGCCGTGGCGGTTACAGCCGATCCGATAATTAATGAGCTGTCTGCTCGGCGGCAACAACGAATACGTTGCTGATGAAGGGCCGGAGGCAAAGCATGTATTTCCCCTATAGCCACTTCTCCATGGTGACTGCTCACTGCATTGCATCAGTGGTTAGATGAATGACAACAAGAGGGGAAAACAAAAGGGTCAGTGCAATTAACCTCGTGGAAGTGCTTACCATGCGGGGGTTTCTGCGGACGCCTTTAATTGGTCAAGGCGAGGCGTTGTGTGCTGATGTCTGAAGCTTAAAGGGCCGCCGTGGAAGCGTTGTGTCAACATGGAATTACACGGCAATTAATTAATTGTGCTAATTACAATTATGCAAGGAAACTAGATCCGAACTGGTAAGAGTTCCTTTTTTCCGATCGGATGTTATAACGTTTTTTTTTAATGAGTTTCAAGCAGAAAAAATGTGTCATCCCTTGTCTGTGAAGGGAAATGTATCCCAACAAACGACAGCTTTAGTATATAATAAACAAGTCTATACGATTCTTTTTGTTCGTCTTTTTTGTTCGTCTTTTTCGTTCGTCTTTGTATTGGTGAGAAGAAAACACCGCTGATCATTATGCAAACGTCCAGGTGCTGCATTAAAACTAAGGTCTCACCGGCAGAGGAATTAGCATTTTCCATGTTTCCATGTTCTACAGCATGCATCGACCCTGAGGTCCATGAAGCAGAACCCCTGAAGCGACCCGGCTCAGAGTGGTTGCATTGCCGTGAGGAGCAGAAGTCACACATCAGTGGGGAAAAGCAACATGGATATTACACGTCTTTCCATCCCAGACTAATGCAATCTATTCAATGATTTAGGATTCTGGGGGATCTATCGACAGAAACAAAATGGAATACCCATTTCTCAGAGTCAGCAGCCGAGAAGGGACAAAGCAAACACCTTTTGCATTACTACAATACTTGCAGGCCACCGTAGTTTACCAACACGCTTGTAAAACCTCTGTTACGTGACTCGCAGAGTGAAAAATGGTGGTACCAACAAAAGATGGCCGACGAGAGAGTCCAATGACGTTAACAAGGCTTTGGACTCACGTGACCGCGGCCGTGGAAAGAGGGACCACACCTCCAGATGCCTCCACATCCGGCACTCGGTGTCTTTAAGTCGTCCGCCTCATCTCACGGGAGGAAGTAACGGAGGCTGGGAAACCTCGGCGCACACGGTGGATTAACAGGATTTGTTTCAACACATTATTATGAGAACAAATGCCAGTAGATTGGCTGAGAAGTGCTTGCAGGTATAAAAAACTCCAAAGACATATCATGAGACCAAATAGGAGAAAAGGTTAGACTTGTACTCGGCTCTGTGATCAATAAGTCATAACCGAGGAAAATACCGAGGCACGCGGGTTTTGCAGGAATTAAACAGCTTTTAATAAACGGGCTCAGCTCCGATGAGCTTTTCAGGAGAAGCTGCTGCCATCAGGGCAGCGCTGGGTAATCGACACAGGTGAGGTCAAGCTGAGAGATGTGCACATAATTAATCCACTGGGGCATCGATTATGAAGGGCACACACACACACACACACACACACACACACACACACACACACACACCTGTGAATATGCAACCTGCTGCAGGGCGAAACTGATTTGGCCCCAAGTCATCTGGACTCTTAGAATATGTTGACGTGTCAAATCTTTTGAGCTCGTATGAAAAATACAAAAAGGTTCTCTGTACTTTCACGAGGCGCCGGATAAAGTTTTATTGTTCATTAGCGCACACACACACAACCTACTCTCTCTCTCTCTCTCTCACACACACACACACACACACAACCCTCTCTCTCACACACACACACACTCACACACACACACACACACACAACCCTCTCTCTCTCTCTCACACACACACACACACAAAACCCCCTCTCTCTCTCTCTCACACACACACAACCCTCTTTCTCTCTCTCAAACACACACACACTCACACACACACACACACACACACACACACACACACACACACACACACAACCCTCTCTCTCACACACACACACACTCACACACACACACACACACACAACCCTCTCTCTCTCTCTCACACACACACACACACAAAACCCCCTCTCTCTCTCTCTCACACACACACAACCCTCTTTCTCTCTCTCAAACACACACACACTCACACACACACACACACACACACACACACACACACACACACACACACAACCCCCTCTCTCTCTCTCACACACACACACACACACACACACACACACACACACACACACACACACAACCCTCTCTCTCTCTCTCTCTCACACACACACACTCAACCCTCTTTCTCTCTCTCTCTCACACACACACACAACCCTCTCTCTCTCTCTCACACACACACACACAACCCTCTCTCTCACACACACACACACTCTCACACACACACACACACACACACACACAACCCTCTCTCTCTCTCTCTCACACACACACACACAACCCTCTCTCTCTCTCACACACACACACACACACACACACACACACAACCCTCTCTCTCTCTCTCACACACACACACACAACCCTCTCTCTCTCTCTCACACACACACACACACACTCTCACACACACACACACACACACACACACACACAACCCTCTCTCTCTCTCTCTCTCTCTCACACACACACACAACCCTCTCTCTCTCTCTCACACACACACACACTCACACACACACACACACACACACACACACACACACACACACAACCCTCTCTCTCTCTCTCTCACACACACACACACACAACCCTCTCTCTCTCTCTCACACACACACACTCACACACACACACACACAACCCTCTCTCTCTCTCTCACACACACACACACACACAACCCTCTCTCTCTCTCACATACACACACACTCACACACACACACACACACAACCCTCTCTCTCTCTCTCACACACACACACACAACCCTCTCTCTCTCTCTCTCTCTCTCACACACACACACACACAACCCTCTCTCTCTCTCACACACTCACACACACACACACACACACACACACACACTCACACACACACACACACACCCCTCTCTCTCTCTCTCTCTCACACACACACACACAACCCAGAGATAAGCCTGTCAATCAACACTAAGGCTCCGAAAGAAAAAAAGAAGATATGCTCACTGATGGAAATGTCTTTCTACTTCATATGATTAAACCGTGACATGACCTAAACATGCACATACATGCACGTTTAGGTCATGTTGAGCTGCTGGAACATTTCAGCAGCAGCTCAGCGGCGTCAGGATGAAGCTCAGCGCCGCGTTCATCAACTCAAACCCGCCGTTACTGGAATGTGTTTTCCTGCAGGTTTACGGCTCTCATACATAGTCATAAATGTTCTGCATTTCCTTCTGTTATTCTTCCACGTCAGCTGTCAAAGTTCAAAGCCTTTGAAAAATATTTCTCTTTGAAGAAATTTAAATTTTACATGCCCCGTTGATTGAAATGCAATCGGACGGCGTCTGCACAACAAAGACAGAACTGTTGAGCGCCGGGTAAATACAGTACACGGCCGTTAAAAAAGAATTGAATTATTCATGATTTGGTAACACCTTGCCCATCTCTCTTCGCCAGCGTTGGAACCGCCGGCTTTTCTTCTTCTTCTTCTTCTTCTTCTCCTGCGTTGTTGTTGTTGAGTTGAAAGGCGGCGCGCTGACAGCCGGCCTGATTGATATTCCCCAGGATTGGCGCCGTAACGTTAACCATCACGGGCCCCTCATTTGTCAGAAGTTATTAATCCCTCAGACTTCCGGGCGACGACTTTGGTGAAGCGGTTTCACGACGGCTGTGAGATAAGGATGCCGTGTTGTGACACTCGGAAACAAACATGGAGGGGGCGCTGCGTGCGTCTGGGATCAAAGCGTGTTGCGGCTACGCGCTACCGACGGCTACAGATGCGGCGCGATGCCGCCGGCAACTGTGTCCAAACTCATAATAAAGTGGAAGAAAGAAATAGACACACACACACACACACACACATACATCAAAGACCTGCACACACCCTTCAAACAAAGACAGCAAGACACACACACGCTGTAATATCGGCCTCTTAGCCTTCTGTTTTAGTTTTTTTTTTGGTCTGCTAGTTTTTTGGGGGTCTAAATGGGCTCGAGAGCAGATGGGGATGGAGGTGCACAGCTGGTGTTTGCCTGAGCCACACAAGTAGCACCGGTGGAGATGGATGCTGGAGCCTGAATGCAAGAGGAATCAAACTTGCACGAGGAAAAAAAAAAAAAAAAGAGAAAAGAAGCGAGCTGAATGAATTTTCCGGCTCATCCCTGGCGCCTCCGGGCCGGCCGTCCGCGCGGAGGTCTCGCTCGGCTCGGGAGCCGGAGATTAAATTCCTGCTTTCATCTGGATCTGGTTTTAATGAGCACAGCGGCTCATGGACCCACGCGGACACGTGTCCTTTCTGTTGGGGAACTCCCCCCCCATGTGGGAATGAGATATATTTCCATACAGCATAGTTCGTTTTTTTTTCTTTTCCCCCACATTCTGGTGAGGGAATCATTTCTTCACCACTTACTCGATGCCTCATGCAGTGGAATGAGTTTCATGACTTTACTTTGTAAGTTCTCGTCTTGAAGAAATAAATATAAGACACGACACGCCTCACATTTCATGTAAATGAAGTATTTACCAGAATTTGGCCCAAACAAATAAAGCTATAAGCTGTTTGTAATTATGAGCAACAAAAAACAAGTCTAGACAACTAATAATACTTCTTTCACTGTGTTGATTGTTTGTCTAATGTATGCACAGACTAATATGTGAAACATACCTGGCAAATAAATGGAGGCATGGCCGCTACATGTACATCTTTGGAAAGTCAAACGTGTAGAAGTGAGATGGTCATACATACAGAACATGTAGAACATGCAACATGAGTTCTGATGAAATTGAACGACACGTGAAGACACGGCTTTCACACGCGGCCAACTTTGAGTGGGAAGATGCAGGCTGTTGGAACATATATATATATATATATATATATATATATATATATATATATATATCATGTATGCAAACTGGTTCTCACACGGAGATTTAGATCAGATAAACCTCTTCAATGTGTTGAACATAGAAGCATGAGTGTGAAATCAAAGTGGGGTTCCTCGTGTTTTTGGTGTGTTCTCTGTACTCAAACCTTATCTGATATCAAAGTATTTCACGTTAGTGTTGTAATAAGGCCATATGCAAAAGTGTGATCTCTTTTTGAGTGATCAAAAGTGCGGATTGACCTAAAGCACAAAGTTCTGGGGGAAGATATTCATAGTTGTACACATGTGGCGTGTACTTTCAGCAGAGCAGTGTGACATTGCTGGTGTTCAAATGAAAGAAATGTTCAACTTGACGTCGTAGAAATGACCCAATTTGGCTGGCGAGACGCACACTGTGCATCAGAGTCTATAGAGTGGAGCACCGAGAGGACGCTAACGATCCTAACAGAGAAGAGCATCACAGCCGTATCGCAGCATAAAGGAACTCAGAGAACTAGAGCGTGTCCCTCCAACTCATTCAGGAGTCCCTCACTGGTGAGAGGAGCTGGCCAGATGGTGGTTTGATCAGCGTCCGTCCTGGCAGGGATATTCTGGCAGAACCACAGTGTGGGTTTGGACCAGAAACATTTAGGTTGAAATGCATGTGTGTTTATCATCTCAGGAACTATTTTGAGGCTGGATTTACAATAAAGATGTCGTGAAATATTATACTTGAAAAGCACATTTGAGAGCACTCTCAATCTAGTTAAATACATAAAAGGTGTAGTTTTTTTGGCATAAAAATAACCCCAAAAAATAAAATAAGCACAACTCATTTAAATACGATATGTTTTTGTGTTACTTGACTCATTTTTGGCTTAAAATAAGGTGTTTTTGAGTCAATTCCGATCTTGTATGAGGGAGATATGATGCATTTTGTGATAAGATATATGTATAATTATAAATATAATAATAATGTTATAATGTTTTTACCATATACACGTAATCTCACAAAGGTTACTGCATTATATCACTTTAAATTATTCAAATAACCCTTGTGGTTGAGTAGCTGGACCTGTTTTAGTATGGGTATGACCGCTTTTTCATTTTCGGGAAAAAAGGCTTGGTTTTTAAAAGGAACGTGTCTTCTAAAAAATTAAAATAAATCTGTCTCCAGCCACTGGTGGAGTAGCACCTTCCTAATGAGAGGGACACCAGAGTGTGCCAGCCTTGGCTAATGAAACGCCTGTGCTAAGTGTCCAGGTGAAATCACACTCTATCCTGTGTGTGTGTGTGTGTGTGTGTGTGTGTGTGTGTGACCAGCTGCTGCCCTGATGCTGCCATCTCCCCCTGGCCTCTCTCCCAGCCTCTTAGACCGGGGACGAGGCTGCTGAGGGCGTTTTGCCCCTCCTGCTTCTCTTCATCGCGGCTGATGCAACAACGGCGTCCCCTCTTTGACCGAGTCGAGGCCCGGCTGCCTCCGGTCCACTTAACGGATGTCGATCAGCTAATCGACGGCGTTAGCGGTAAACCCGTAGCGTCGCTGGGTCTGAGGTCCGAGAATGTCCGAAATGTGTTGGTGTGCAAGGACTGGCTGAGAAAATTATGCACTTTAGCACTACTTGTCATCACTGTGGCGACCCTCCTCCTCCCATCCCCTAGGTGTCACTGTCTGGATTATATTACAGCGACTGTCTGCATTTGGCAGCCGGCTCTCTGAAGGACAGCCGGTGTGTCACGGACGTTGACGCCATTGCTGCCTTATCTTTTTCATCTTCGTTCACATGCCTTCCACTTTTCATGTTAATAAATTGCTTCTTGTTAGCTGCTGGCTCGTTTGTCTCCCACTTCATGTCGCAGTCTTTGAGCCGGGTTGTGACATCATTCACACACTGATGGGAGGAGCCACCTGCCCATCAGGACTACCGTAAAAGTCGGGCTACAAGCCGCTCCTACCTCCGGTCAGTGTCCCCGCTGTAGCAAGCTAGGAGCAGCGCTAGCTAGCGCTTCTACTAGCTCCCCGCTGCTGCTGCCCCCTCTGCCCAAGTCGGGTGTCGAGCCAGGGCTGGTCCCGCTACCTTCGGTGGTTGACGGGGAGCTAGCGGAGAGCTAGCGGAAGTTAGCGGGGGAACTAGCATGAGCGCCAGCTGGCTACAACGGGGAGCAAACGGGGACACTGACCAAAGGTAGTAACATTCATACACCGTGGGCACAGCTACGGAAGACATTTTGGGGTTCAGTGTCTTGCCCAATGACACATCGGCGTGGTTAGCGATGCCGGGGATCGAACCGCCGACCCTGCTCAACACCCACTAACTAACTCTGTCTTCATAAGCAAAATGTGCACAACATTCATGTAAATTAAACACTGTGATCTTAAAAATCAGGAACTTAAAAAGAGTTTTTTCCCCATTGACGTCTATGGTTTTTCTGGGCAGTAGCGGTGCTTTGCAGTCTGCGGCTCGGCCTTACTGACTGACACGTACAAGTAATTTAAGTGACGCCTTCTCCACAGCAAGCCGTCAATCAAACAGGGCTTCGTCAATGGAAACCTTAAATCCCCGAGGGGATCAATAAGGTGGAGCCTGACTTAAACCTTAAGGGGTAGATTTGGAGACGAGAAACGAGCGATTAGCAACAAATGTCGTGTGGCTGTCGTCTTTTTCCTTCTGCAAAAATCGACAAACAACGTATTAATATCTGTGGATCAGTGGAATCGCATTGATGTGTCTGTCAATCACTCGCGGCCGAACAGCGAGCGTAACCTCCTTTCATTTCGCTGTCACTTCTTCAGCGCGAGTTCATCTCAACAGACAAACAAATTGCTGGAATTTTCGATAATCCATCACGAAGGCAATAAAAGCCTTTATTTGGGTTTTGTCACCGTTTGGGTTTCATTGTCTTTCTCATTGTGCCCTTGAGTTGAGTGTTTTTCTAACAGTGCACACATTTCGTTCCACTCTGCTTACTGTCAATCATTTGAGGCCCACGGGGAGACGACAACGACAACGACAACGACAACAACAACAAAAAGGAAGTCTCCACCAGGAAATAATCCCTCAGAAAACAACATCTTAAAATCTTTGCTTCAGCCCTGTCTCTTTTTGTTTGGCACCAGATGATTTAAAGCTGAAGCTTGTGCTTTAAAAAAGAAAAAAACAACAACGACTAGATCGTAAAAAAATAAATATATAATCTAATTCCAAATTCTATTTCATGTAAAATTGCAGAGGGAAAAAATCAAAGTGGGACAAACAAAGTCGGCAGTAAGCGAGCTGCAAGTGAATGAAAGTCAATCATCTTTGAAAAATGACTTAATTTTTTATTGTATTAATTTGAATCAACCGCCCTTGAACTTTCGAAATGTCTCAACTCTATTTATTCTCAGCTGGAGTCCTGACGCTCAGATTTCCGGAGGATTTCTCCTTCGAGTGCCGGCGGGACACAGAATAAATGCGAGGCTGTTTACAGGAATTTAATCAGCCCTAAATGTACTTCCTGCTGCACCACTTGTAAACTAATACCAGCTTAAGAGTGTGTTTCCATTATTACAGTAATACCCCCCCCACCATGCTCACTTTGAAGTCCAGTCTGTGAAAGCCGCTGTAATCTATACTGATTTCTGCAAAGCATGTTTCACTGTGAGAAATAGCGATGATAGAAACGGGACGTAGAACCCTTTGAAGCCCGGCTGACTAACACTTCAGACATAAATAAAAAAAAATATTTTTTTATTTTTTAGCTGCTTCTTTTTAATCTTTTCCTTTCTGCAGAACACTTCATCTGGAGGTCAACAGTGTGTCCAAAATCAGTGATGACATGGAACAAAAATGGGCTTTTGCTTTTGCCGTGAGGTGGATAAATAGAGTATGATGAACAGTAGAATTCCTACAGAAGAAAAAAAAAACATTTATTTGGCGCCTCCTGACATTTCCTCAGAGGTTTCCGGGGACATTAGAGTAGAGAAAGGACATAAAGAGCATTACATTCCACTGGAACTAAATGTCATCTCTCTTAAGAGCGTACACGTCGGGGCTGTGATAATTGGTCCGAAGATTGGATCAGCGTGAGCTCTTTTTTTCATGTCGAGAGTCTTTCACTCCGGTTGGAGCTTCTAAAGTATTCACGAGAGAACAGATCTTTGCAAAAGCATTGAAGGTTAGTTTATACTTGAGAGAGTTATGTGATTACTAAATGATCGGCCCAGTATATTTTAACTCATCGACAAATTAGATCTCTTGATTGACGACATATCGTTCTGTTCTTCCATCTTTCACATGTGTTCTTAGAGAACTCCCACATCATAAAAAAAAAGGTAATTAATTGAAGCTACAGCCAAACATATGTTCTATTTGAACACATCTAGCAGCCGAGTAAAGAGTTGATGACCAAACTCGAGTTAAAAGGAGATTACATTTTAGATTTAGACTTGTAGCCGTGAGACGGGATTTCAAAGGGCTGCTGAGGTTCCTTTGAAATCGTGTTTTTGAACTACGTGAAATGTGTGTTTTTAATATGTTGCGGTGTTCTTGTGGCCAAGTGAACCAGGGAAATAAAAAAAAGGCTGTTTATATATGAATAAAAAAAGGAAACTCAACAACTTCTGACCTTTTTGCCAAATAACTTTTGTAAAGGGAAACTTCCTCCATGGTAACCAGCCACCTAAGAACATTGGGAATTTCTTTTTTTTTGATATACCTGCAGAAGAAGTTTGACTCTTTTCATCTTAAATAAATCAATACACATTTGATGGTTTATCATTCACAATGTAGGCCGCCATCAATGTGGAGAGTCAGTGAACTGGTGTTTAATTAAGCAGGTGGATCCTGATGGAAGAGCAAAAATAATGAGTCCTTCTGGGAAAACATGAGTATTTCACAATAGATGAGTGGAAATCACTGTTTGTATTCACACATTAACACAAAGTATATTGTGTTGAATCAAATCTTCCCCAAAGGGCAAAGCTGAAGTTAAAGATGCAAGATTTATTTTTCTTCTTTCAGTCCAGCTTCAGCTGAAAAAAACAATAAAATGCATCTCCAGTAGTTTCTACTTCTAAATCCATGCTGGTTTTGTTTGCAAGCATTAGTTTTGGACAGTTTTCCACTGTGGTGTAAATCAAATAAACCAGTCGATGTGATCCTGCACTGAAATACTCGAATACTAGAATGTTTTGCACACTGCAAAACCCTCACAGGAGTCGGGTTCATAAATCTGAATACATGCTCTCACGTGACCAGCTGGAATCACATTAGACTAATTAATCAAGGGACTGTTTTTAAGCTTAATTGGCCGTCCCTGAATGTCTGTACAGTAGGGTTTGAAAAATCATTACATTCATCAGATTATGCCTCGCTAATTTTATCGGGAGGGCTGAGCTTTAACACACAAATAAGCTTAGCTCAGCAGACTGACAAAAGAGGCAGATTAAAGGCGCTGTGGAGGAAGAAAAAAAAACAAAAAGAAGAAGAAGAAGAAGAGCATCAATGATTTATAGTTGTGGGCTCAACAAGGCCGGGCTTGGGGTAAAGTTGTTTACCACACTCCCATCCTTTCTACATCTAATTCTACGTCACTCATGTATAGAACTCATTTATGATCGGGACAGCGGAAGGAAAAAAAAATGCAAATTTGCATTTTAACCAGTAATTTAATCTTGCATTGAGTCCTACAATCTAGAGCGAGCGAGGGGGAGAGAGAGAGGCATGTCTTTGATCAAGTGGAAGTGGTCGCTCTCACTCCGACACTCAGCAGCATCCCGCACACCGAGGCGCGCCGTTATGACAGCCTCCATTTTTCACAATTCTGCCGTTTGATTACAACGGCGTCGTGATGGATGAAGCCCAGCGCTTGACTGTAACGCATCGTGCCGGCCGGCGCGGCGGGTTGACATGAGGAATCGGGGGAAATCCGAGCAACTCACTCGAGGGAGTGGCAATAAGTAGTTGCATCCTTTTTCTTTTTTTTTCTTAAAGGATCCGATGCTACTTTCTTACAGTTTGAGTCCCAAAAATAAACTAGGACGACTTTTAATTACTGTTATTATCTCCGCGAGAAGCACGGTGCGCTCGGTGGCGTCCATTAGTGATTGAGTGCAGTGTGCAGCTCTGTGTCTGTCCACGGGATAATTGCAAACTGCATGCTATTTTGGGTTTCCAGTTATGGCGGCATAGTAATAGACCTCTCGTGGTTCTGGTGACTCGCACTTTTTCTTTTAGACCTTTTTTATTGCCGGTATTTGGCTGCCATTGGGAGCCTACTGATTGCTCCTTCAACAGTCCATTGACGGAAAAATACATGTGCAAAACGAGGCATGCAGAGACAGTCTAACGACTTGACAGTCACTGTAACGAGACCTTTTTTAAGTGGCCAAAATCCTTGACTTTCATGGACTGAAAACGCACGGTAAAAGGGTTAAAGTTTACAGACTGTCAATCACAAAGTAGCCCCGCCCCAAAGCAAACACCTGCTTGATCTATTTTAATCTAAATGGCACCATAAAGTAAAAATGAACATCGTGCTATTGAGAGAAACTCATGTTTACAATGTTAATAAATCAAATGAGAAATAGTCATTTTCTCAGACTTCTACATCAGGCCTGTGTTTTTACCCTCCATCTTTACTCCTTGATGTTTTTGAGTTTTTTTACGGTTCCACTGGTAACCCGCCGCCTCGTGTTCAACGTCACGTCGCTATGAATTGTGGGCGAATCCCTCGGGGCAAAGTCTGTAGAATGTGACCTGACAGAAAGCGTTCATAAAGGGCTCCGGACGCCATCAAACACTCGACTGGGATTGGGCCTCCGACTTCTCTTTGCAACCAAAGCAGTCGCCCCCGCTGGCCGTGAAACAAGAATACGAGGGCTGGAAGAGAGAAAAATGAGAGAGAAAAACGTTCACTTCTAGTGTGCGAGTACCAGGGTAAAAACATCACGCTTGAAGATTGGAGGAGAGAAATTTTACATTTCACTAAAACTAAATATCTTCTCTTAAGAATGTGCACAGTGGGTTTGTGATAATTGGTCCGGAGATTGGATCAGAACAAGCTTCTTTTTTCTCTGTTGAGTCTTTCACTCTGAGTCTTGCCTGCTAAAATATTCACGAGGGAACAGATCTTTGCAGATAATTACAAGCTGGGGTTTGTAGCTCTGAAAGTTAGCTTGAATGCGAGCCTGTTGGGGAAAATGTGATTAAAAAAAAATAAAAACGTCTAACAGGCTGAGGTTTGTTTGGGAAGCTCCCAGGTGAACGCTACTAAATGATCAACGCAGCCACGGGTATTTCAACTTCTTCCCTAATTAGACTCCTTCTCAGGTCTGTGTGGGGAAACTGGGGTTTTTGTTCCTTCCATCTCGACCACACAATCAAATAATCTAAAAAGGTAAAAGCACACTGGAATAATTAAAGCTGCACTCGTACATATTTTTCCTTTGAACATAACGAGGCAGCCGAATAAAGAGAGTGGAGTTATTGACCAACCCGTAAAAAGGAGAGTACATTTGGGGATTTTCATAACATGTCTTCTGAATTTGTATACAGGTGATAGCTTTGCTGATACAATAGCCAGTCTGTAAAAATCTGTCTGTACACATTACATTTTCTGCATGGAAATACTTTTCTCAAGCCAGATTTTTGTTTACTATTTTAAGGCGAGAGGTGCAGGAAAAGTCTGCCCTGACCACGCACGTCCGCATGAATAAATATGCCTGACAGGATGTCTGAAAGCTTAGTTTTTAAATATTATTTCACAGAGAAGGAAATGTCTGACGAGCACAGAGGAGGAAGAGAAAACAGGAGAGACAGGAATACATTATTTTATGTCTGCAGAGACGAAAAAATAAAAGGTGGGATAATATTTACTTAAAATATGTGCGGTCACAAACATTTGGCACGTATCGAATATGCGGGCGCACATATGCTTCAGCGTGGCGGCAGCTCGGCTTCAGAGGTGACAAACAAAATGGACGCCCTCGCTGAATCACTTTACAGAGTCAGCGGCGACGCCGAGATCGCTGCGCTCATCACGTTGGATGGATGGTGATGACTCGGCTTTTAATTTATAATTAATATATAAAAAAAGTCAAATCTGTTTTTTAGCAGACACAAATGTTCACTTTCAGTTGTTTGAGATAAAGTAGACACTATTGCACACACACACACACACATTTTATTATAATTTTTTACTTTTTGCAAAAAGTTAGATGAGAAGATAGATATGCTCTTAAAGTTTTTTAAATTTTTTAACAATTTTTTTTGTTTAACCCTTTTTAGATCACATCCCTGCCTGGTTATACTGTGCAGCTAGACAACAACAATATATTTTTTTTATATACCGTAAAAGTCGGGTTACAAGCCGCTCCTACCTCCGGTCAGTAGCAGCAGTGCTAGCTAGCGCTGTTCCTAGCTAGCGCTGCTGCTGCTACTGCCCGCTGTTGCTAGCTAGCGCTGCTTCTGCTACTGCCCTCTGCTGCTGCTTCCGGCCGCTGCTGCTGCTACTGCCCACGTCCCCTCTGCCCAAGTCGGGTGTCGAGCCTGGTCCCGCTACCTTCGGTGGTTTTCGGGGAGCTAGCGGAAGTTAGCGGGGAAGTAACGGAGCGCTAGCAGGAGCCCCAGCTGGCTACGGTGGGGAGCTAACGGGACACTGACCGAAGGTAGTAGCGGTAAACAAAACATACATTTTAATAATTTTTGTTATCAAAATCCTAAATATATAGTGTGAGCTAGCACCAACCAGTCATGACATCCATCCATCCTCTGTGTTTTTATTACGCTCAAAATCTCGAATTACGACCTGTTTTTTTTTTATTACTTTTTGCAAAAAGTTAAATGAGAAGATAGATATGGTAGTTTAAGAAAAAATATCATTAATTAGTTTTAACCCTTTTTACTGTG
This sequence comes from Myoxocephalus aenaeus, assembly GCA_038501785.1. Lineage (NCBI taxonomy): Eukaryota > Metazoa > Chordata > Actinopteri > Perciformes > Cottidae > Myoxocephalus > Myoxocephalus aenaeus. Next base: position 5,911,866 of record JBAMJR010000070.1, on the reverse strand, counting down.
TAGCTAGACAACAACATCAATATATTTTCAAAAATATTTATTGACATATTCTGTTTCTCTAAGAAATGATCCCAGAGCAGAAGTTAGCGATGCTGTAACTGTGCTCATAACGAGCTCCTTTCTTTTGAGTTCCTCGCTCAAACTCTTTGCAGCTCAGCAACTCGCCTCCCGTAGATCCATACGGAGGGCAAACATATGACAACCGGTATTGACTTTTTTTTTCAACTTACTCTTTGAGCAAGAAATCAAAAAGGCACATTTCCCAAAATGTCTAACTATTCCTTCAAATATGGATTGATGAAGGTTGTGTACCATCTTCCATCAATAGATAAAAAGCTCTTTTAGAAAAGCTTCACGGCCCCAAAAACCTCGACCCTCTGCAGGTCATCCTCGGCCTGCTTTGCTCTACTTTTTCTTTCTTTCTTGTTCTTCCTATAAACACATTTCTTAAAGTTTATTTCGGTATATTAATACAGATTCCAGGGTCGTCATAGCAGGATTATTGTAACAGTGTCGGGACACTTTGACCGTGACCGTCGTACTCCTTCACACATGTACTCTTTTTATTCTCTTTTAAAAAATATAACCCTCACTGACAAGTAGACCCTCATACAAATATTAATGGAAAGATGACTGATTCTTTTGAACAACAAAAATATGATGCAAGATGATTCAAGGCAAGATGCCCTCAACAGAGCTGCATTGGAAGAGCTGCATCCATTCAACCTTTCCTCTGCAGGCAGCCGGCTGCAGGAGAATATCACTTTCCAGTGTTCAGTCACCCAGCCTGCGCTTATCAACTTACCCTTTTCCCATTTCCGCCTTATCAAAAATAATTATCTTTATTCTCTGGGGCCCCTCGCCCTCGGAGTTTTTTTCTCTTTTTCTCCTTCCCCACTATATCCTGTTATCGCATGTTGACTGGCACGCAGGATTTATGTCATTTATCGCCCTCCTAACATGCGGCCCAATATGCTTTATTTCTCAATCTCTCCACGCCCTCGTGATCCGGTTCCTTTTCGTTATCGAGCCCCCTGGCCCGGCCGCTCTGGAGATACCGCGGGGGCCCGGTCGCCGCCGGGCTGCGGCACAAAAGGCGGAGGAGCCGAGGGGGAGTCGTCTCTAAAAGGCTCTTTTTTAATTCACCGCGACAAGCGGACAGAGAAAATGATGGTGTGTGTGTCACCGAGCGCACCACTTACTTCCTGCTTCGCTCAGACCTTCGACACGCAGATACTGCAAATCACCGGCTGTGCTTCTGGACGACATGTGGAGCATTTGTATTGCATTGGTAATGAGAATAAGAGCTTGGAGCGGACACAGCACCTCGTTTATGTCACGTGGTGCTTCAGAGAGGACCCAAGCGTGTAAAGTAAATGTATTTATATAAAAAAAGGACAAGGTTTCCAAGAAGACCGGATCAAAGCAGAGGTACAAAGAGGAATCTAACACACATTACAAACCGACACTTGGGCAGGAGAGAAACAGGGATACACGGGAAAGGTGATTAGACACAGGAGGAAACAATCAGGGACAGGGCAGACAATCAGGGACAGGGCAGACAATCACAGGGGCAGGAAGTGCGGGGACACAGAGGACACAAGGACTTCAAAATAAAACAGGAAACTAGAAAAACAAGAGGACAATTTAGACTTCACTTGCTCATTCTGAATGATATTTTATTCCGTTTTAAAGTGCAACTTAAATCAACGTCGCCATAGCAAATAATATATACACTTTCTGTTTTTTGCAACACGCCAGTGGTTGCAGTCGTTTCCAGGTGCAGTGGTTCCATGTTGGCTCCCCTTGAGTTTGGTAGCCGCAAAAATATAAAAACCCTTTCTTTCTTCAGTCTGAAAACGCTGCAGCAAAGCAGTGCTCAATTTTTTATTTTGAAGACCGCTCTGACCCCGTCATACATGCGCTTTCATCTCATGATGGAGGACCTTCTCTCTGATCACTCTCTGAGGAGCCTGTGTACAAAATATCTTGAGGATCATTAGGTTCAGCGATCATGTAAACACAGGCTGCTGGGAATTATCGTCTGGTTTCAGACAAATGGACACAGCTGCCATGTAAAAACACTAAACTAATTAAGACTTAAACATGGTGTTATATTAATGAGGACACTGAACATTTGAAAATGCTTCGAGTAAACTACAAAAATGCACAAATATCATTCCAGATTTATTTTCATCTTGACAAAACGCTTCCTACAAATCGTGTTTTTAAATGCCTCTTAATGGTAAATGTTAGCAGCATGCAGCAACTTGATGGATGAACATCCTGCAACTTCAAAACATTTCCTTTATTATGTTGACTTGAAAAAATGAAATTCAGGCATAATTATGTTTCTCTCACACGTATTTACTTTTACGAACTGCCTCAATGTAATTTTTACATAACCGGGTTTTGTGTTTGCAGCCCATCGTGAATTAATTATGTCAGTGTCGTCAAATCTTGATCCAGCTCAAGCGAATTTGAGTGGGCGACGGAATATTTACAGTTTTTTTAATTTGCGATTAGCTGCAAATTGTTATCGGCAGCTAATCTTGATAATTGTTTATCTAAATTGAACGCAACTTTTTTTTTATTTCTCATTTGTGAAACCGTCTGCATCCACTGAGTGATGAGATTCTCAAACTGTGAAATTAATTATTTTTTTCCTCTCTCCGGCGCCACTTCCTGTAGATATAGTCCGGTTTGACACATAGCTTCCTTTCACGCTCGACAACAATCTGCCCGGGAAGCAAACCGTTGCTTTTGTCAAATTGGGCCTGCAGTTTATAGCTCAATAATGCAGCCATCACTCATGCTGTCACTGACCATCACGTGTGTCACATTAGCTCCGAGTCTGACACTGATTTATTCTACCGCTCTTTACGCTGCAGAGGAGGAAAAAAAAAACATGCAGTCAGCATCTGTTGTGCCAAACTGTCCTTTGCTAATATTGTTTTTTTTGTTTGTTTCGGTTTAAGATCTCAGAAACTTCACAGCTGTTTATCCACTTTCACCTAAATTCCTCCTCTTACAGTTACAGCCTCCCGGTCCGGTGGACTTCGACCCCCGTACTGCAGCGCCCGTCGGCAGAGAGGTACTAGTTCCTGGATCAGCTGTTCTTCTCCGTGCCCATCCGGGGTGGAACACCCATAAATAACGCGTGACACGAGGCTGCTCGGGCCCGCGCTCGCTTGACCTTTCCGCAAAGAGAAACTCGGCGAACACAAACAGCTCCCCTTGACACAAGGACGCAATCTAATTTCGGTGCCGGGGCCCGAAACGAGGCTTTCCATTTCAGAGTCTTTCGGGGGAACTGATTCCAGCTCAGCACACCCAACATCAGCACATGCGGCCTGAAAAGAAATCAATGGCAAAGGGTTTAACAGGCTAACCATAATTGGTCTCATAGTCTGGAAACACTGTGGTCTACCAACTGAGAATAACAATCTGGGGGGAAAATAGCCTGTGTCTATCTCGATGTGGCTCATTGATTTTGTTGTTGTTTTCCTTCTTTTTTTTATTATTTATTTACCCTCTGTTTTGTGCATGCTTCAGAGGACCCCGCAAGACACGAATCAAGCGAGTGTCGGATGGAAATATCCTTCTGTGGACGGAGCGGAATATTATCAGATTATCCACACGGCAAAGTGCATTATCTTTTTACATTTGTGAAGATAATGCAGTCGGCCCGCGTGCTCTTATCCACGGGAGCCGACAGTCAGCTGATCGAGCGCACGCCTTGTGTGTAAAACGAGCACTGCGGTGACCCCGGGATCGTTACGTATGATGTATCGCTGGGGCAAACGCTGAGGAAATAATTAAAAGCCGGGATGAAAAGGCAGAAAAAGAGGCTATTTGTCTCGACACACTTAGGAGTCTGAGAGTTGCTTTAACATCGATAGTTTAGAGTCTGACGGTGGCACCAAAGGGAGACGAAGCAGAACAAGAGGAGACTTATAATATTGGGCTGCATGCATATGTCTGAACGGCTGCGAGAGGAAGCCGGCGAGTTCAGGAGACATTTGGTTGGCGGTTGCTTGCTGAAGGATTTTAGTAATCAAGGGACATTTAACAAAACGGAGATCTTTTTTTTTCACTGGTAGGAAGGTTAAATACAGGATTAAACGTATTCAGGATCAAAATAAAGTAGAGGAAAGAAAAGACAAATATACCCGGATGTGTCATCGTACAACAACGGGGAGATTCAAAGTGCTTTACATGACATCTTTGAATAAAAGCTCAAGTAAAATGGATGATTAAATGGCGGATACAAATAAACAAATTCAATAAAATAATCTAACAATAAGCCATTTTTTTCTGATCTGACAGTTTCTTTTATTGTTACATGAATACTTGGTTAAAGGCAGAATAGGATTTTATAAATCTATACATTGTATTAATTCTGCCTGTTTAAGGTTTAGGAACAACAACATGCTGAAGGTGGAATTAACCAACGTTGACCGTAAGAAGCGTTTCTGACCTCTGAGTGGCTTTAACGTGCTCATACTCTCTACGGCCACTAGGGCCGACAGACTTTAATCTAAACATGTAGAATTAAATCAAATGACAATTCATATTTTGTAGATACTTTCAATCTAAACCTTTTCCTCAAAATGTTGAGAAAAGATTATGTTGGCATTATATTCATGACAAAACATATCTGCTGCTGCAAATTAGTTACATGTGCATATTCTTGATATTCCTGGAATCAAACATTTTGGATTTGTTCTTAATATTATTGAATCTCATGCATTTTTATTCCTTCATTTATTTTTTGGTGCTTCTCTGAAATGTGACTTCTTGTTATTTTTAGGGTTAGTTTTAATCATGTTGTACTTAGTTGCTTCTGTTTTAATAAAACTGTGCTGCATATCTCATGGTATTCTTGCAGAATATACAGAACTGCAGGTTAATGGTGACAATAATAAATATAATTTAACATATTTGAAAATGAAGTACATGATGGATAGATTCTCCATCAATAAACCTTTGCCAGTTTTTTTTCCTTTTTTCTCTTCCCCTCCTCTCCACCTTTTTATTATTTACATGTTACCTTTTTATTCCCTCACAAAGTCTTTTAACAACCAGATGGTCATGAAAAGTGTTTTTTAGTGGCTGGCTCGTAGACACTGATACAGTGCTTTGCTCCCCGTCAGTAATTACTGTCACCGCAATTTCCTGGTTGCTTAATTAAATATTTATGAACACTCTCTCCCTATTTTTTGTCTGGAATCGCTATAACAAACATGAATTTCTAATTAATTACCGGCTCGAGTGATCACAAAATAATTTGCCGTTGCAATTACAAAACCATTGTTCACCTAATACGACGTATATATGGGGCAAATAATACACTTTTAGCGAGATTCACGGCGAATTCCTGCACGGATCAGCAGGTAAGATGTAAACACAGTGTGTCCCAGAGTTAAATTGACCCAGTAGATTTACATCCGGCCCGGTGCTGTGTTTACACACACCGTCGTCCTGCAAACACGCCTGATGAATGCATCGTCAATAATCATTTCCTGCAGTAATTACTCAGCCATTTACAAAGCGTTGCATTAACTTGATTAACGGTAAAATAGATTGTGGAAAAAGCCTTGCTCGTGTTTGTGATCAATGCTCACGGACTAATTACTTCAAAACAAGAATTAAACAGTAGACGTTACATGTGTGTGTGTGTTGCTGCCTATTGGCTGTTAGTCAGTGTTGGAGACCGGAACCTAGAAGGAGAACGTGTTGAGTTAACACACTTACCGTAAAAGTCAGGTTACGCGCCTCTACACCTTCGGTCAGTGTCCCCGTTTGCTCCCCGCTGTAGCCAGCTGGCGCTCATGCTAGTTCCCCACTAACTTCCGCTAGCTTTACGCTAACTTCTGCTAGCTAGGACGCTAGGGGACGCGGGCAGTAGCAGCAGCAGCGGGGAGCTAGCGGCAGGAACGGGGAGCTAGCAGCAGCGCTAGCTAGCTTGCTACAGCGGGACACTGACCGGAGGTAGGAGCGGCTTGTAACCTGACTTTTACGGTATATTAATATATATATAAATATATCAAATGACAACACGAGAAGGCCAAGCAGTCGTCTTCAGACTCGCATAAGAGGAGAATGCTCACTGAGTAGAGGTTTATTTTGGCATCAAGGCCACTCATCACTCCTGTGTGTAAAACACACTGGGCCGCAAATGAGAGCACAGGGAGTGATCAATGCAAATTACCCACAAGGCCCAAGGAGAACAGAGTCCGCAGGTCGCTGGTGGTGGTGGGTGGGGGAGCAAATTGCATGCAAGGCAACAATTCAGCAGCCGTGTGCTGGCGGCAATGAAACCGTAGCGGACATCTTCAGCTTGTCTCTCTAAATGAGCTTATAGGTTTTGTCTCCTAAAATATTTGAGAGCATTAGTGTGGCGTCCAGAAAGCGCCGGTCCAAAGCCAGCAGCCGCTGGAAGGTGCGATCAATCACATCTGCAATTAGTTCAAATTACCAGATGTTTTTCTGACTATTTTCCATTTGAACAAACAAATGCTGTTCTGGTTGCCGACAGTTAGTATCCACACTTTACTTGATTTGTTGGATCGAGTTAATGATGTTTGGGAAAACAAAAACTCCATTACTGCCACAAGGTAAGAAGAAAAAGACACAAAGAGCGTTAAAGTGTTTTTTTTTCATTCGATTTGCCTCCTTTCGCTTAAAGCTGGGGCAGGCACTTCATTTTTGGCATCAGTGAGCAAAAAAAATTCCACAAAAACCTTTCAGCATTTTGCAAATCAAATTGATCCGAGAGAAAAGGAGACTTCTGCACGCTTTAGAAGATCAAGCCCGGAAGACCGGGCGTAGATCTCCCATTGGCTGTTCTAGGAATGCAGAAGCACGTCCACGTTCTCCTTCAACGCCGCCGTATCCTGCAGGAACAGTTGACATTTTTTGTGTGCATTTTTTTGTGTGCATATATATATATATATATATATATATATAAAATATATATATATTAATATATATTTTATATATATATTTTATATATATATTTTATATATATATATATATATATATAAAATATATTATATATATATTAATATATATAAAATATATTATTTTTATATATAAAATATATATTAATATGTATAAAATATATTATATATACATTTCTTTTGTGCATATATATATATAAAATATATTTTATATATATATTTTATATATATTTTATACATATATATAAAATATATATTTTATATATTATTTATATATATATATTATATATATAACATATATTAATATATATATATATAAATATATTATATATATATATATATTAATATATATAATTTTTATATATAAAATATATTATATATATATATTAATATATATATATAATTTTTTTAGAATAAAGAAAACTCTGATTGGTGAACTAAACCTTGCGTTATCACTGCAACATATTTTGTAATGTCTTTAACCTTCATCCCAGTCCGATAGCGGCTGCTGTTTCCACCTGTGGAGAGTTAAGACGTCCACCTGTAGGACTAAGTGTGAGGACTTCTCCCTCCACTGAGCAGAGTACTGCTGTCACGTAGCACACAGCGGCTTAACCATGCAGTGATGACTTCTCTCTTCTTTCATTCTTTTTCTTTTTTCTAATCAAGTTTCTTGCAGAACGTCGCTTAGCATGACGAGACACTTCATTACCGGCCATGTTGAATGCGGTGCATGTGGATCCATGCGGAGTGGAGGGAACGTAAGGCACCAGTGAAGTATGAAATACCGCTCAGATTATCACATCTCTGTCTCCACCGAAATACAATTTGTTTTTATGTCTGAAAAAGGAAAAAAAACATGATCAAAAAGCAGAATGCTGAACAGGAAGTCGGCGGCTTAATAGAATGCAAATGTGCTCCGGGGCTAAGATTTCTGCGCACCGGTATCCGCAGCCATCTACTAAAAGAGTCACCGCTGTGACTAATTCAAGGAAACATGACATTTAGGAGATAATCGGTCTTTCTTTGCACTTCTTCAACTTTTCAGCGGCGTGGAACGCTCTCACGCTCGCTCTGAGGCCTCGTCCCGTCCTCTGAAGAGGCTTTTATTGGTTGGGAGGGAGGAGCATGAGCATGTGATGGGAATCCATATCAAAGTGGGTTGAATTTCCAATGTAAAGTGTGTGGATCCTCTGATGGTTTCCTCCTTGTGTGTCACTGAGGAAGTATCATGTGTTGGCTCATAATAATAATCAGCTGATCTGGAAAACACTCGCGCAAGCCGGGAAGAGGAGGAGGAGACGGACGGAGGCTATTTGGCTCAAATTTTGAGAGATTCTTTTCCTTTTTTTGAGCAGTAGATGTTATAGTAAATTACATTTATCGCTGTGTCAAATGCATTTCCAAGCTGGTGTTCCAGCCCAGCTGCAAAGTGTGACTTGCTCCCACGTCAGAGAGAGAGAGAGAAAGAGAGAGAGATCTACACCCCCTCACTCTGTGAACATTATATCCAGACAGTTTGTGCTGCATAATTTAACTCCATCTGTGAAGAAATGTGCAGCTCGAGAAGAAGAAGAAGAAGAAGAAAGGCGTGAGGAATCTGGTCTCCTGTGTTCCCGGTGCCACTTTTCAGACTGAGGCCGGGTGGTAAAATAACATTATCTATCAATGAGGCTTTTTGAGGTAAAGGAAAGAATGGGGAGGTCTTAACATATATATATATATATTATTTTTCTCTTTTATATTAAAGTGCTGCTCTGAAGTGACTTTACAGCGGATTCTTTTATTTGCTGTTCTAAACACTTGGTTGCAGGTATTTCCCCGGAGAAATCATCAGCTGTTCAGAGAGCAATCTCTTTCTCATTCTGAGTGGAAGCAAAATTGATGTTTAGCAATACTTAAAAATAAGAACTGTATAGATGTGAAGTGATGATCGCTCACCAAGAAAGCGGAGAGTGGATGTGAATGTTAAAGGTTGCCACACGGGGATCTTTCATTTTGTGTTGATTTTGTGCACCAGAGTCCCTTTTAGAAAACCTCTCATTTAACCAGCAGGGGTCTGAGAGTCCGCTCCTTGCAGACCTGGTTCTGGTTGAGTTTCTTAGCCAATTCAAAGCACAGTAACTTGAACCTCTTTAACTCCAGAGCCCCGCGGCGCCCATTATCAGACAGGAAAAGAGAAAAATAAGTCAAGCGACGTTACCTAAAGGATCTCCGGAACCACAACGTTGATTAACTTCATTTAAATTGCTGAAATACAGTAAAGCCTTAAAAGCATTAAACGTACCGTTAAGTTTATGTAATTACATAAACCCGTAACATTGCCGTCATTTTCGGCGGCGGCCGTAACGTTTTACAAAAGCGTTCATCATAAGTACACTTTATAAAGTCTGATTTTAATAAAAGACACCTCTTTGTAACCTCATTTTTGTATATTATTCCCTGAAAAACTTCCTTGTTCCGTTTTTCGACTCTACAGGCTTCTGTGAAGGTGGGAGGTTTGTTAGACTGCGTCACACGCCTTCGTCAGAGCTTTATGCAAATTGTATTACCCAGCAGGCCCCAAACAAATGGTGAAAAGACATAAAGCTTATAACTTTTATATTTTTTCACCAAACAACACCGTTTTTTGACTAAAACTCGATGATAACTCCCCAATGCTTCGTTTTAAATCATTATCTTTACAAAGAGGGGTCTTACAACTCTGTAGGTTATTGTTTAGACCTTGAAGCATGCATTTGGAAAAACTTGGGGACCGCTCGAGAAGGCATTTTTGGGAAATCTTGCTCGTATCATGCTGGATGTTCAGAGTTATGATAAAAATATGTTATAAAAGTCAGTTATTTGAAAATATAGATTTTTTCACAACTAAATTCTGAAAAAAATGATATAAATAACACAACTATTAGAACTCATAGGGGGTTCATACGACTACTTGAACAATGGGTAGAGGGAACCCCACGTATGGGGGGCTCTGGGGTACAACAATGTAAGGATGACAGCAAGTACGAAAGCGGCCAGAATTTAATACCGATAATACAGATGCTTTTGGCTCCATTTTGGACGTTTAGATCACATTTAAGGTTCGACAGTGAGACAGCTGCCTGGTGGAGAACGATCCGCATGGCGGCTGTTTGGCCGTATGATCAGAGACCTGAACAGCTGCAAGATCCACAACACGTCTTTACCTTTTTATAAACCGGTTTGATTTTATGGTACCCAAAAGCTATAGAGGTGGAAGATCAGCGACAAAAAGTATATTCAAAGATAGATAGATTTTAAATATGTGGAAGGATAAAGGAGAACACATTGACTTCTTTCCTGTGATCCTTTTTGGATATCATGAATGTCCCAGAGCTCCCGGCTGTCTGAGTGGTGTGTAACCACAAGTCAACAACACAATAGTCTGGCTAAGATCTTGTCTTGTAGTGTGAGTTGTACACTAAGCGTCAGACTCCCTCAACAACTTCAACCAACATTTATATTTAATTCTGAGCACTCGTGCACTTTTCCACTGTTTTTCTATTTGTAGATGAGCCTCAAAAGTCCCAGATTGTAAAAAGAAAGTCTGTTATGTATTTATTATAAAGCAGGCCTAAGGGCTATAATAATACTAAACATATAAAATGCTCAATCCATGGAGGAACACAAACATATATACGGAAACTATGCGATTTCTGTACGGGTGTGATGTCACAGCTGTACTATTATACTGCATATGTAGACCTCTGTAGGAAAGTTCGTTTTTTTTTTACATTAAAGCATGTATGCATGTTCTAGTGGAAACCAGCAACACCAGTATGACCCTGAGAATGAGAATTTGTCTCCTTCAACCTGCTGGACATTAATAAATGCTTTTGTTTCATTTTTCTCCCCCTCATGAATGTTTCATTTAAATAAAGATCTTATAATTTAATTACAGGAGCTGGTCCCCTTTGTTGATCATTATCTTTTTCAGCTTCATTCTTTGCATCCAAAACCGCCTGGAGAAAAAAGGAAAAGGAGAAACAAACTCATGACGACCGAGCCGAAGTCGGCGGTGAGCTCGGTGCAGAGCGCTAATAGCTACGCTAATTAAAGTGGGCTCAATCCCGGTCACCTCCGGTTAGGCGTGCCTTTAAAGGCCGGGGTTGTAGCCGGGGTCAAAGCCCAGTTAATGAGGTTTGCCGAGGAGCGGCTCGGCATCGCCGCCTCCTCCCCGTTGACCTCGGCTCATTACCGCTCACGGGAAGAGGTGACGGCGTCGCCGTGACCCCCCGGGGTCCGATTCATTACTCTGCATCCGGCACCCCGCCGTCCCCCGCCTTGGAAACTCGCCAAATCCTTCCACAGAGTCAAGGTGACGGTGAAAGGTAAAAAGAAAGAGAGATGGAAATGAGCGGGAGAAGGAAGGCAGAAATGAGGAGACTTATCTTTTCCAGTCACACGTGTCTGATTAACAAACGCCCCTTAATTTGTGATCCGTTGATTGCCGCCGTCTGGAGTCGGCGGATGACGTGCAAAGCCTGGCTACGAACATCACCGCGAGGGAACCAACTTGTAGGACTAATACTTTTTCATCAACAGCAACTTCGGATGCAAAAAATACCCCCAACGTGCGCTCCAACCACAGCATAATCAAGTGTAAAATGCAGTGTTGACAGGCCTGTGTTTAAAAAGCTTTCAACACAAAAGGATTACACAAATGCAACCCCCTTTGCAAAAAAAAAAAGAAAAGAAAGGAACACTGCAGGCGTCAGCTGTCTTTTACGGGAGTGTAATTACATCAGCGTCTCCGTACGAGGCGGCACAGCGAGGTGCAGAAAGCCCCGGCGCGTCCTCGCTCTCAGAAGCGCTAAATTAGCTTTTTGGAAGTGTCATGTCGGAGTTGTTGGACTCATCCTCAGCAGGGATCCTTCCCTCTCTCTCAACCGACTCGCCCCCAACCCGTCACCCTCACCTCCCTCCTCCACCTGTCAGTTCCCATACCGCTGCTGCCGTGTCAGACGAGGCCTCTCACCCCGCGGAGCATCGCCGGAGCCTTGTTCCTCTCTCCCCGTGGCAGCTTGTCACCTGCATACACACCCCGTCCCGTCACTTCCTCCCTCTCTCTGTCGCTTTACTTCCCGTCTCCTTTCTCCACTTCCTCAAGACGTTTACTTTTAAAGTAACCTAAAAGTGCAAGCAGATGACCTACATGCGCCCCGGCCTGTGACTTCGCTCGCACGGCTCTCGATTTCCTCGTCCCTCCGACCCGGCTCTCCTCTAGTTCCTCTCTTCCTGTCGGTTCCACTTGATCCCGCGGTCTGTGACGGGGTCCGTCCTCACTCAGAGGTCACACACAGCGAGGTGCCACCGGTCCTGCTGGAGCGCTGTGCGTTACATCGCCCTCCTCACGCCTCTGCTCACGCTGGACGTGCGAGGTGCAACAGGAAGGGAGGATCTGGCATAACGTGCCTCTCGGGAGTGAAGATAACAGTAGCAGCACGGGAGAGGAAAGTTCGGCTTTGGCAACAACTTGGATTTTAACGTTCATGGTTTTGAACCGTGATTAAAATGTCGGCGAGTTCAATTTTTGAGATGTGCAAATGCAGTGATGAGTCACATGACTCGTCCAACGTAACCTCGGGCTCGCCAGACAAAGGCAAGTATGGAGCGATGATAGATATTTATGAACATGTACCGTAAAAGTCGGGTTACACGCCGCTACTACCTTCGGTCAGTGTCCCTGTTTGCTACCCGCTGTAGCCAGCTGGCGCTCATGCTAGTTCCCCCGCTAACTTCCGCTGGCTCTCCGCTAACTTCTGCTAGCGCTCCGCTAGCTCCCCGACAACCACCGGAGGTAGCGGGACCAGCCCCGGCTCGACACCCGACTTGGGCAGAGGGGACGCGGGCAGTAGCAGCAGCAGCGGGGAGCTAGCAGCAGCGCTAGCTAGCGCTGCTACTAGCTTGCTACAGCGGGACACTGACCGGAGGTAGGAGCGGCTTGTAACCCGACTTTTACGGTACTATGAAATCCATGGTTTTTATTTTGCAGCATTAAATTTATACGGTGGCAACATTTTCTCGCCGACTGACATTTTTGGTATTAATCTTCTCGTCAAACTTGGTTAAATTTGAAGCTGAGCCGCTAATTCTTCATTATTTTTAATGGACTGAATTCATGGCTGAACTTTGAGCTACTGTATTACTTTACTAAACTAATTTAGCAGGCTAAACTGTTGGCTGGATGACACAGTACAACATGTTCTGACCAGTAGAGTACGGCCCTTTGTGGTTTTAACGTCGCCTTGTTTCTACAGCTCAGCTGCTACTTTGGGTCAATTCTGTCTAAACCCAAAACATGAATCTTTAAAATTGTGTTTCAGGGAGTGCAATCTTGAGCTAAAGCTATTATTTTGATGACCCGGTGCTTTTCCCAGCCACGTCGGGCTTATCGAAAGTTGTTGCATTTGGCAAAGTGACTTCCTCTCCTCTTCATCCTCTTCATCCTTCTGCACTCGCTTCCGAACCGAAGCCTCTGAGCCGAGCCGCTGCCGAGCAGACGCTGGAAAGAGTCTCACTTCTTTCTCTTTCCTCTCCTTGCAGCGCTCTGATTATTCTTTCCTGCACCTTGTTTGTCACTCTGTTAAACACCTCTTGATCACTACCGATGGAGAAGGCAGCGGGGGGAGTGCTAAACAAGACTTCTTCCTCCTCTTCTTCTTCTGCAGGTCTCTCTCTAATGGGCCGGCAGTATATGTTCCGAGAGGAGAGTCGTGCAGGAGAGTAGCTCACTTTCTCTTTCTCTAATGGGCTGTTGCTTGCCAGGCAAATGAGCATGCCCGGACTGGCCGGAGTCCAGTCCCTCCCCTGCCACTGGAATGATCACGCTCATTATCTTATTTAGCTGGCGGGTCAACGTGGACAACACCAACCTCGCTTCTTGCCAGCATCAAGTTAATAAAGGCAATTCTTCCTGCACCTCTCCACCTCTTTATGTCTCTCTGGGGGATTCTATGCCAGATGGTATTGCAGGAGATGGTGAAATGGAGGCGTGTGTGTGTGTGTGTGTGTGTGTGTGTGGAGCTGGTATCAAAGGGCCCTGTCCTGCACTTGATCAAGGCAGAAATCCTACAGGTCGCTATGCTGCCTGTCTCAGGAGGAACATGGCCGGAGGCAAAGGGATCCATCCACACGGGGAGCGGCGAGACCATCATCCCTTCTGGGTGGAGTCTTGTAGCATATGTGGATTTTTATATTATGTTTTATCTGGCTCCGTATGAGTAATGCCATTATTAATGCATTGAGAGAAAAGAATGAGAACGGGAGAGAGAGAGACTTCTGTATGGGGTTTCAGATGTGGGCATATTTCCCCTGTGAAGACTTTTATATCCATTACCTGAAGTGCCTGGCAGTCAGCGCCACGAATGGAGATCCCAGTCGCTCTTTATCATAACGCCGACATTCAATATTAAAAATAGATTCAAGCATGATTGAGTGTTTGATGCTATGTTATTCTATGAGTGATTTAAGTGTCTGGCGGCGGCACACCATTTGGGGATTGGTGCGTTTGTAGAAGCAAACATTAAACGTTACCCCCGGCTAGCTAGATTTTATTTCTTCTTTTTCCTCACTCTTACTGCTGTATCCGTACAAAAGAGGCAATTTGACTTGTGTGTCGTGTTACCGTTGGCAAAGAAAGGTCGTGTCAGAGTCAGAGTGTCGCGTGAGTCACACATCTTGGCATTAATCTCAATTGTTCCCTCCCGTTATCTCCGCTATCTGATGGTCGACTCGAGGCGCAGAACCTTTTCATGGACGCTGAACCCCCCGCGTCCCTCCTCGTCAAACAAGATAACTGCACACAGAACATCAGAAAATAAAGTGCTGATGGCCACTGACAAAGAATCTGATGGGAGGCATCACTCATCCAGCACTTAGTCTCCACAATTGTGATCCACAGCATGAATTAACCATGCCGGAAACGCCCGCCGCCGCGAGTGAAGTTCTTCTGAAGGGGACGGGCAGCAAAACTCTCCGGGGATTTAACTCCGTCTTCCCAGAGTCCAAATCAAATGAAAAATGAATCATTTTCTGCAGAGGGAAGAATGTGACGCATGACTAAAGGGGATGAGGAAGCCGGTGGTAGGGAAGGTACTGTAATGTCGACTGTAACTGTCGCCGGGTGGAGAGGGAAGGCAACCACTCTAACGGAACAACATGTTCTATCAGAAATGGGCTTATTCTTATTCTAAGGTCAAGAATGACCTTTCCAACATAATCTCTTCAATTCCAGATGTTTTATCTTCATATTCAAGTCCTATTTTTTTTTTACTTTGGTGTTAAAAAACATAAAGTGAAATAAAGTCCTTCGCTGAAGGTGTTTTCAAGTCCGTATGCAACATAAATGGAGGATGGACATTTAGTTTGAATGGTTTTTGTTGCCTTGAAAGGAATGAAAGGAATCAAAAGCAAATGTAAAAAGGTCACTCAACACACGTTATAACTACAGTGTAGTTTAGTAAATCAATCTTAATTTAAAGTAATATATGGTTCGAGCTCAAAATCTACATTTTATCAATCAAACATGAGCATATTGCCAGTATTTAGATGCTAATTCTGCAATGTGAATGCACTGTATTCACACTTGAGCTGTGGAGGAGGGGGAGTTCTGTATGGAGGTAGATTGCCAGTTAAATTGACATTAACATTCACATGCATGTGTGAATGGTGCTAAACAAGACACACCCCACTTAAAAGCCCCATGGAGACGCACGCTCTGATTATTATGATGCTACAGCAATATTTAAAATGGATTATTTCATGGATGTTCCTGGATCACACAGATTTATTCAAGAATAATTTAGTTTTACCACAAATGTCTCTTGATATCTTGGTCTCAGCTTCAATGTGCGGCGTATTTTAAAGTGGAATGTGGTTTTGGGATGCAAAATGGCACAAGGCAATAATGTCTGGGGAGAAAATTAGCTGCCAGAGTAATAAAATCATATATATATATAAAAAACTTCTACTTAATGCTCTGAATTATGAATACAAAAGAGCGAGCAGAGCGTCGTGTTTTTGATGAATATCTTAAGACGCTCCAGTGCATCATTTATGACTGGAGAGTGGCGGTCTCCCCGACAGGGTCCGGAGATGTTTTTCCCCGCGTAGGACTCCAGGTATGGCGCCATTCTAATGACCGCACTCGAACACGCAGCCGACGTCGTCGTCGTCGCTGGAATAATGAGTCTCTGATGAGTCACACCGTGACGGCGGTGCAACTCAATTACCCGGCGACAACAAACGCAGACGTGAAGAAGAAGAAGTGCAGTTTGATGATCCCCAAACAAAGCGCCGTGTTCGGCTGTCTGGTGTGGCGGCTTCAAGCTTTGTTTGAATGGCGCTCCTCATCAACTCCACTGGTGTTCGACTGGAGCAACACGGAGCAGCCTCGTCATTTAGATATTTATGCTAATTTGTAGGGTTAAATGACTCTCTCGTGTCGGGTTTACACCTTCCTGTCTCACAACAAAGAGGGCGCTTTTAACCGACACCTTTTATGCACGAGATCTAAGGAGTTTGACATCCAATCAACACAACAAACACAGTACAGAATCGTTTGCTCATGAATAAAGTTCTTCTTAACTTTCCAATCTAGGGGGAGAAGACTGAGAGTGATTGTTATATATATATATATATATATATATATATATATATATATATATATATATATATATACATATATAACTGCAAATCAGCCCAAAACTGCTATATTTGGATGTATTGAACATAGATAATATACAAGTGAAATATATGGTTTGGTACATGAAACAATTCAAATGTCACAAATGTGCCCCAATGCAAATTTTGGAGACCTCGCCTGAATGTTCTCTGTTCTAAACCCTCTCTAACTTTTTTCTGCTTCACTTTATCAAAGTCAACCTTTGCAGAGAGAATGTTCACATATTGAGCTATGATTTGGGTTAGAGAATGTTCACATATTGTGTTATGATTTGGGTTAGAGAATGTTCACATATTGTGTTATGATTTGGGTTAGAGAATGTTCACATATTGTGTTATGATTTGGGTTAGACAATGTTCACATATTGAGCTATGATTTGGGTTGGAGAATGTTCACATATTGTGTTATGATTTGGGTTAGAGAATGTTCACATATTGTGTTATGATTTGGGTTAGACAATGTTCACATATTGAGCTATGATTTGGGTTAGAGAATGTTCACATATTGTGTTATGATTTGGGTTAGAGAATGTTCACATATTGTGCTATGATTTGGGTTAGAGAATGTTCACATATTGTGCTATGATTTGGGTTAGAGAATGTTCACATATTGTGTTATGATTTGGGTTAGAGAATGTTCACATATTGTGCTATGATTTGGGTTAGAGAATGTTCACATATTGTGTTATGATTTGGGTTAGAGAATGTTCACATATTGTGCTATGATTTGGGTTAGAGAATGTTCACATATTGTGCTATGATTTGGGTTAGAGTTGGACCTTACAGCTGCATCATTTCAAAGAAATAATCGTACTGAAAGTAATTTTTTTATAGGCGGACCTGAAACCTTTTCTTTGTGTCATCTACATTTACCTTTCACCAGTAACATATATACTGATATTTACACGTCTGAACAACATCTCACAGGTGTACCTTTTATTATAACACAAAGATTATTCAAATAGCCAGAGTGGTTGCAGAGATACACCTTTTTTAGTTTGGGTATGACATCTTCGAGCAGAGGCCTAAAAATAGGTTTGTTTTTAAAACATCTATTAAATCATCTCGTTAAAAAAAATTTAAAAAAAACCTCAAGTCTGTGTTTCCAGTCTGTGTGTACCTGCATCAGCTTCTCCATCTTAAACTCCATCTCATGGTCTTCGTCGGCTTCATAAAGAAATGCGATCCTGTGGTCCGATTTTATTTTAAACCATTAAGCCAACTAATAATAAGAAGTTCAGCGGAAAGTTTGTTTCGGCATTTCTCATTTCATAACAAATTGACCCTGCGGTTGTGAATAACTAAGCAAGATTCATACCTTATGATATAATATTTTCCTGATCTTCCTGAAAACTCATTTTGATTTGAACTATTAAAGGTAAACACACTTATTTTCCAGTGGATGTGCATTCTGCAAAGATCCTTCAATCCTGTTGGTCGTTGCATAAAACAAAGAGCCCGATTTTACTTATTAAATCTTTAGTCCAACTGTAGAATAATGAGCAATCTGAATATCTCCCAAGGCCACGTGTGTGTGGGTGTATCATTTCTGAGGGAGAAAAGATATATACAGCACTAAATCATCACAATTATGTCCAGTGGGGTAATTGTAAGTGTCTGGATATTTAATGCGTAGGCTGGCATGATACATAATGTTAACTTTTGGCCAACATGACAGGACATCCTAATTCTAAATCTTAAATGTAAAATAAATTAGTTCTTGTTCCAGGAAAACCACTTTGCAGCAATGTACCCTCACCCCGAAAGTCTAAAACACTGGTGAATTACTGCCAAACAAGCCCACACACACACACACACACACACACACACACACACACACACACCCACACACACGAAGAGGCGGGGTGAGGGGTGGCTCTCATTCACATGCGCAGAAAAAGCATGGTGGGTGTTGATTAATACAGGGCGTCAAATTCAAGTTGGCAGCCCCAGAAAAATAAACAGACCACACTTTAATTAACTCTGCAGAAGAAGAAGAAGAAAAAAAAGTACGACAAAGTCAATATTTATCATGTCTGTGCGACGGCGGCCCACGCTGGCTCCCCCCACTAAGCCCGGCGCTAATTACCTGGAGGCCAACGCGAGAAACGATGAAACGTTTTCTTAAACTTCCCCCAAATGCCAGGGGCAGCACAAAGCACTCACACACACACACACACAGCTTTTACGGTAATTGGACAGTGGACAGATGAAGAGATGCATGATTAAAGAGAAAGATAGTTTGTGTTGCAACAAACAGAAGCGGTCTGGTGGCGCAGGACTGCTTCCACCTGACGAGAGGGGCTCTGATTAGGAGCGTTCAAGAGGAAAACCCCGCCGCTCGTTCCTTGTTGTTGTTTTCACTCAGACTCTCTGATGCCCACGATACGCCGCGCAATAAAAGATGCACGCAATGGAGGGGGAGGAAATCGCAGGTACGGAACAAGTAAAGGTGAATAAAAGGAGCGGAAAATCTTCAGAGGATGCGTTCATTCATCTTCCAAGTTTCAAGTTTGCAGGGTCACAGCGAGCCTGCTGTGGGGCAATAAGCCCAAAAAGATATGGCATTCCCTTTTCACAGCGTGAGGACGCGCCTTATCTGCTACTGGGGGGAAAATACATCTTTGAAGGAACACTTTTAATTAACTCCCCATTTAGACGTTTTGTGTTCGCTATCTTTTTTTTTTTTTTGCTCCCCGTCCCGCCTCACCCTTCACCGCTTCTCTCTTCTTTCTTGCTCTCCCTTTCCTTTCCCTCTGATATGAAAATGGTTTCGGGCGCAACCCGCTCGGTGTAATTGTCTCCAAAATGGTGCTATGAAGGTCGAAGCCGAGTACGGGTCATTTGAATAATTTGATTACGGCACGTTTTTTAACCTGCAAAGCTCTTAATCCCGTGGCGGCGGGGGGAATGTTAATGAGTCACCTGCCTTGTTGTGTTCGCCGATAAGAGAGAGAGAGAGAGAGGGAGGGGGGAAACATTTTGGTTTTCATTTTGTTTGGGGATGAAAAAAAAAACTCCAACATAGCTGATAGACATCCCCGCACACACACACACACACACACACACACACGCGCGTACAACTCTAACGCAGCGCTGAGCTCTTTAGGGTATTCTATCCAACCGCATCGTAATGGCCCCCAGCTGTTTCACATATGTAGAGCGATAATTCATAAGCAATTAATGAGGCAATGTGACCCCGGCAGATAGAATGGGGCTTCACTCTCATCAGTTATCTGCTTCCTTGCGCTGCTAAAAGAGCTGAAATGGAGCTTATATCATCACACTTATCCACAATTCGTGCTCTTGAACATATCCGGACTTCAAATGCAGGAACTAGCTACAAAAAAGGGAGACATTTTCGGTGGAAAATTGGGTTTTTGGTAAAGGCAGCAAGCGCAGCTCCTTCGAAATGTAAAATGTTGGAGGAACATGTTTAAGAAAGAGATGATGGACCTATTGAATGCAGTGGAAGTGCGACTGTTGGAGTTTATTCGTTTTGCCGTCCGCACTGGACACTTTGCTAAGTCCCGCTAACACAGATACGTAGCGTAGCATAGCTCAGCGCCAAACAGGGTGTGACAACTATCCGCAGCTGCTGCATAGACTCTCATTTCCTTCATTTCCAGGCGGCTTTTGTGCAGTTGGAGCTCTGGTCAAAGGTGTTATAGTGACACCCGTTACCCGGGGAGTTTGGAAGGAGAAAAAAAACCTACATAAAAACCTGTGGAGCTAACATGAGCAGAGTACTAGCACCTCCCTGCTACGCTAGCTACTGAATACTCCATGTATTCAAATGCTGCTTGTGTTTTTTCAAGATCGTAACGGTCAATAAAAATCTTCCTGACTTGTATACCGTAAAAGTCGGGTTACAAGCCGCTTCTACCTCCGGTGGGTGTCCCCGCTGTAGCAAGCTAGCAGCAGCGCTAGTTAGCTTGCTACTGCTCCAGTCCCTCTGCCCGAGCCGGGGCTGGTCCCGCTACCTTCGGTGGTTGTCGGAGAGCTAGCAGGAGCGCTAGCAGGAGCACTAGCAGGAGTGCTAGCAGGCTACAGCGGGGAGCTAACGGGGACACTGACCGAAGGTAGTAACCCGACTTTTACGGTATATTAATTTATTAATTATGTGAGTGCAGTTAGTGACCGTGTGGGCTCCATGATCGAAGCAGCAGGGGGAGGGGCTTAAGAATATGTCAATTCTCCTCCTGCAGAGCTCATTCGCAAACAATTGAAGTGCCTCAGTCTTTTCTTGCAAGAAGCTTCATCTTGAATGAAATATTGCACTCTAAGTGCCGAAAGAAAAAGGTGTTTCCTTTGTCCAAAACTCCTGAACTCATCATCAACAACCACTGGCTGCTGCTCACAGAGCAGGTGGACAGCACGCCGTCCTTTTGGAAGTTATCGGCAGCAGAATTTCACACTTTGTTGATTTGTATTCATTGTGAAGCTCAGAGACAGACCAGCACAGGAATTTCTCACTGAAATATTCATCAGAATCCCGCAGGGCTTGTACCATTGAGAAGCCGGCATAACAGAAAGCAAATAACATCCAAACTAAATACATTCAGGGTAAACATTTTGCCCTTCCAAACAAGTCACAATTACAGAGACATAAAAGCTGCTTTCTCCCAGTGTCGATTTTCCACCAGCAACGAGAGAAAGAACCCCTTTCTTTCTTTTCAATTAGAAATCAGTTTATATGACAGTCTGGCATGATGAAATGCATGCTAATGCCCGCCGCTAATGCCAATGCATACTAATGCTCTCTACCCGCGTTAGAAGATTCAAGATTGAACATTTGATTTTCAACACGGCAAACTTGCACTGAAAATACACAGTGTGCCCGAGATAAAAAGACAATTATTCTAAAAACACACACAACTGAAAAAGAGTGAAACTGTGGATCCGTAAAAAAAAAACACACACACATTTATAAGGGGCAGTTAGTGTATATCATTCAGCCTCATGCAAGCTCGGGGTGCCTCTGGGTTTATCCTGGCCTTGATGTGCTGCTGTGACTCTTCCACATGTTGTCACATAAGTTCTTTGCCTTTCTTTCTTTCTTTCCATAAGTCAGTTTCCATAAGCATACTGCCAGAGCTTGCACAACAGCTGCTAGCGTGTTCATCACAGGGTCTTTGGTTCTGCTGCCTTCTGGTTTGAGGCCTGCTCTGGTCCGCATAGAGCCAGGACCCTCCGCCGCTGGAGGACAGGCAGTTTCCAAGTCGCCTCGGCGGTCTATTTGTGCACCAAAATGGATGAATGCTGAATGCATTCATGCATAACGCCGTGTTTACTCTGGATTTTTTTGTTTTGTCTCTATGCTGAGTGTGACAGTGTAAACTAATGCATCTATGACTATACGCTCATGCTGCGATTGAAAGAGTCCCAATTCCGATGTGTAATGTCACCTGCGGCACAGATCTGACGTAGAAGGAATATGCATCGGTTACAGTTGTGATCTGCACGCGTGTGGCGGCCAAATTGGATCCCGAGGGATTCAAATCAGCCAGCGACTCATTGACGGTGCATACATCTAACACAATTGACCTGAGAGGAAAAAAGAAGAGGATTCGTGCACCCTTTGGCAGCTTGGAGAATTAGCATTGGACGCCCAGAAGACAAACAATGAAAGGAAACAAAAAAAAAAGCTGAAATAATTGCTATTTGTGGATATGCTTTGGCTCAGACTGACACCATAGCACAGCTCTTTTTATTCTGCACATCAACATGTCTTATTTTCTTTTCCAAGAACTGTCTTTTCCTAGAATACAACAAAAATACAATGGCATCAGATGGCCCTCAATTTAAAAAGAATAAAACAAACAAGAGTATATACTTTAAACATCTATCAACAATCAATTTAACCCTTTTTTTTTTTTTTGCCATAACTTCTTGGTCATAAAAAAAAGTTAACTGAGTACTTCTACATTGTTGTATTTGTACTAAGTAAAAGGATCTGCTGGTCAGAATTGTGGTTTTAGGGGATTTGGGATGTCATTCAGTGAAATACACAGCCAAAAACTCCAGAAAGTATAATTTTAACATTGTTGAGCTTTTTGGGGGGGAAATTCGTATTCAAATGCTAACATATTGCTTCCCATGCACTTTATGTTAACTATAGCTACACCCGAGTTTAGGATTTTGTCAATTGATGGATTTAAGACCATGAAACAGTTTTTTTTTTATATTTTATGGATTAATTTGACTATATATACATACATAATAATAATGTGTGCTACAGTGAGAGTAACACTTCGTTCCTCTCTGTGTATTAAACATATTGGTTTGCATCCTCAGTATAAATATCTTTATTTTACAAGCAACATAAATTAAAATAAACTAAGAAGCCAACCCCCTGTACAGTACATTATGTGGATAATGGCTGCTTTTCACTTTTATCCACTCACACATGTCAGCTTCGTTTTAATGCTCTGGCCGCTTTACTTGTCGGTGGAGAAGTGACACATGTTGTGTTGTTCAGACAACTTGATGATAGTCATTATTTCTTCATTTTATATCCCAAATGTATTGATATTGGTGTACATATGTTGTCACATTTCTTTTTATTTATTATTTTTTTCCTCCCTTTTGTTCATTTTGATTTAAGAACTTCTGAAGGAGGTTGCAGCTGATTTATTTATGTATTTGATCTTTTTTTTCAGTATCCTTAATCATCACAGACTCTAGATTGCATCACCTCACATCCTCTGCCATGTGTGAAAGGAGTCATGTGGAATTCATGTGAGAAACTAGAATCCCTGTGCGTTGATCTGAAAAGTCACTTAAACATTTATTTAAATCCGTCTGGTACTCTGGGGATTATTCCAGCCTGGAGGTGAGAGTGCTGCACTGCTGATCCACATGATTCCATCCTGAAACGGTGTGCATGTACGACCTCTTTGACCTTGACAGTCAAAGATGGACACCACCGACAAGATTTAGGATTTGTGCTTTAAAATTCTCGTGGCCTCAGTCCGTGTAACGAGACTCAACCACACGGTTCTCTTATACCTTACACACTTGTGTCTATATGTGTTCATATTTTTGTTATTCAGCCAGTGTTTCTTGGTCTGGTGCACCCGCTGCATTTTGGGTTGTTTAATTCAACACAATCAAACAATTTTATGTTCAACAGATGTTTGCTACGTCCCAATTACAAGCAATACAAACACCACATATGGTTCATATTGGCCCCTTACCTTATATGGGCAAATACAGACTGGTTCCCACAAGACGGAGTGGGAGAGCAGACGGGTCAATGCTGCAACCTTGTGCGGGAACGGCACACACACACACACACACACACACACACACACACACACACACACACACACAGGAGGACAAATGTCTCGGGTGCACAGTGTGTGCTCATTGAAAATATGTTCTGATATATGTTGAATCACAGAAAATGAGCCAAGACTGAGTTTTTATTGATAGAAAATGAAAACGCATTCCACACCATACAAGGGTTAAAGCGACAGTTCACACTGAAATCAACATTTGTTTCCTCTCACCTAAAGTGCTTGTTTTTCTTTATTTTATTTTTTTGGAGATATCCGCTGTGGAGATGTCTGCCTTCTCTCTAATATAATGGTAATGCATGGCACTGTGTGGGTGCTCCAGAGGAAGCTGTAGGAGAAATATACATTTTTGATTTTAGGCCGAACTGATTAAACCGCCTGAGTTTAATCAAAAGGGACATTTCAGGCTAAAATCTGCATGACCCAGTGGCACATGGAGTGATAAACATCTGCCTTGAGGGACTCCTCATGCAGCATGACATGCTTATAAAGAGCACTTAGCTGTAATCGATGACCGGCCCAGATGTGTGGGTGGCGGCGCCCTGTGGGTCTCGCGGTGTAGAGAAATGATCCCAGACACATGACCGAGCAGTAAACCCACAGCGTGTGGAGATGCACTGACAACGGGATCGCCGTAGCTGTGGTCATATTGAGATAAGCTCTCCCCAAATGAATCCATAATTCGCCGAGGTGAATTTAGCTCAGCGTTCAGCTCGGTAGCTCGTTGCTGCAGGTTGCTGCAGGTTGCTGGCGCTGTGCGAAGACGCGTGAAACAGCGCCGCAGCCCAACATTAGCTCTCCGACAGTCACGCTGTGAAACCTCGTCTGCGTTTCCTGGCCGACAGCATGAAATGAAGACGGCACCTTCAAACAATTTGTGCATTAAAGCAATCAACTCGCCCGATACACCACGACGTTTCCCCCAATAATCGACCCTTCGCTAAGTCCCGACCCCTGCTGCTACTCAGCCGAGCTACCAGAGCTGCCACGGAGTCCCTGCCAGCGCCCGATCCGATCCAGCCGCCCGACGCATTCGCGTCGCTCCCAGAATGCCTTGCATAAAGACCCGCCGCTACTCGGCCTCTGATTGGCCTCTAAACGCTAACCTCGCTGTAGAATTCATAGTGAGTTCAGAGAGAAGCAGAAAGAGGGCTCTCCAATGTGCATTTTAAGGACACATGCAGGATGTCAAACATTTTTTATTTATTTATTTTGCACAATAAACTAAAAAATCATGACAGAAAATTAATATCACAGTGCAGGAAGAGCCAAAAAGCCAACTGGGCTCATTTGAAGCCTCCACCTATGTAATATTTAAAATTTTACAAAATTACAAACATGAATTGAAATATGCATAAGATAGACAACAAAAGAAAGAAAGAAAAGAAAGAAAAATAATGTAATTATGTCAAGTCTGTGTGTGCGTGTGTGTGCATGTGTGTGCATGTGTGTGCGTGCGTGTGCGTGTGTGTGTGTGTGTGTGTGTGTGTGTGAGCGTGAAAGTCAGCATGGCTTGCGTTTGTTCAGGGATATTGGATTAAACCCCTGTGGCAATTCCTAAGCAATGGTAACTAAACATGTAGATATAACAGCTGAAACAAGAACGACATGAACACCAATACATAACAAACTCTTACGAAACAGCAATTAGACTTTCTTTTAGGCAATTTTTTTTATAGAGGGACATTTCTTTGTGTGGGAAAAGTTATTCCATAACTTGGTTCCCCTAAATCTAATAGAGAATTGACCTCTGCTAGTCAGTAATTTAGGAGGATGAAGATGTGAAGATTGACGAGTTGAGCGAGAATGAATCTGAGAATTGACTTTGAAGAAGGTCTTGAAATGATCAGGAATATTTCCTTCACCTAAAAGTGTCTTTTACATGAAAATGCAAGTTAAAGAAATATTAATGTTATAAATAGTAAGAATCTGCAGTTTGTGAAATAGAGGAAAACGATTCTGGAGAACCAACATTTTTTTCAGAGAAGTAGGAAAAGCCCAAACTATATTGCAATATGAAAGATAAGGATAAATTAAACTGTAATAAAGAATAAGGAGACAGTTTGCAGAAACAAGATGTCTAACCCTCCTTATGATTCTGATAGATTTGTTTATTTTTCTACTAACACAGTCAATATGTTGACATGATTCATCAGTGAAACAGGTAGAAGATAAAGATAGAAGCTAAAGCCTACAGATCACAGTGTAGACAGAAGACAATGACACTGCTCCTAGGTCTTTATTCGCTGTAGCAATCATAAAAAAGCATAGGCATTCATTCACGTTGCTCATTTCATCCGGAGTGACCAGGTCAAAGGTCGAAGCAACAAAGAGCTTCTGGAAGGGCGATATTTGAAGCCAGCATGTCTCTGAAGACATCCCATGACGTCTTGATAAGTGGCGACTACAATATTCTATCTGAAGGCGTATTTAAGTGGTCAAAAAAGAGACACGAGGAACTTGACACACAAGCAATTTGGAGTAGAATTATTTTTAAATTGCCGGGGTCAAATGAAATCCCCGAGGATGAAAGATGACAGCAGCAGGAAAGGGCATGTTTTCCGCTTCACCTTCTAAAATATTCAATTCCCTGAAAATGCGAGCAAAATTACTGAAATTAACATCAAATTATAAAATATGTATGTAAATGTAATGTGTATGAGGAAGTGATTCCCCATGTCTGAGCTGAACATAACCTCAATATGGCACGCGGGATGTTTCTCATAATTAAATAGCGGTTAAACCTTGAAATCATCGCAGATTGCTGGTGCGGCGGTCACTGCAGACACCCAGACGGAGACAAAGAGGGCCCAACTGTTCTTATTCAGACTGTAAAATCAAATCTGCGATGCATCGAATCAGGACGGTGAAGAGACGAGGATCAGCTCAGTCAGAAACACCCGGGTTATCATTCATGTTCTCTGAGCTGCTCGGTCTAATGTTGGCATCTGAAATGTGCCACAGGGGTACATTTTGGGTTAAGTTTCATATCAGTTTCTCCAGGACTCACTTTTCATTTCACTATAGGTACTGAGCTGCTGTCACCTGCAATACCTTTGAGTCAGCATGTCAGACTCGGCTACTGGGGATGAGAAACCTCATGTCAAAGGAGAGATTGAGCTCAGATGGTCCTCTCAGTCACCCGCTTTAAAACCTTGCATCTTTTATCCTTCCCAGGTGAGAATCAGGTCGCAAAGTCATCATTTCCATGACTTGTTTTGCTGAGGTATCACAAATGTTGTGTGAGGTCTATTAGCACAGGAAAGGTATTATGTAGGAATCTCATTTGATTAATGAATTACTCCCCAACTTGTCTTGTGCAACACTGGGCGATAAGGTGATCCAGAGCAATTCTTCAAGCGCCTCCATTTACAAAGACTGCAGAAAGGCGCAAATGAGGTTTCCATGAGAGTTCTGTTTCAGGAGACATTTGTCTTGTGCCAGCATACCGGCGGGCAACTAGGCCTGGAATTACAAGCGCGGTGGATTTGTTCTGGATTAAAACCTCCAACGATCTCGACAGCCATTAGGAGTCACCGCGTGATCCCAGGTGTTTCCTAATTGGTCCTGTGTGATTAGAGCTTATGTCAAATAAGCCTACAGTAGCTGAAGTCTCCAAATATCCCTCGCTGCCAACTCCTGGATGCGGTTGCACATTCCCTCGGCGTGGCCAGATATCCGCTGAGCTGACGCGTTATTGGCCCCGGCGTTGCAATGTCAACAAGTCCTTTACCGGGATGAGCGAGAGCCTTTCCCACGGCAGGCGGCTGAAGGGACTGGAAATGTTAAACATGACAGGTATGAGCCAGTTTGTTTGAAGTTCAAACCTGGAAATAATATAGACGTTTATTTTTATTTTTTATTTAAACCTTTATTTAACCAGGAAGTCCCATTGAGATTAAAAATCTCTTTTTCGAGGGAGACCTGGCCAAGACAGGCAGCAGCATAATAAACACACAGTTACAGACAGAAAACACAGAACAAGTTAAAAGAAACTAAAAGCTAAGAGACAGTGCCTGCCTCTATGTCTTTCATTCGAGATTTAAAAGCAGTCGGTGGTATCAGTTCCCTGAGCTTTAAAACATTCTGCAACATATTCCATGATGAGGGGGCAGAGTACACAAAAGCCCTTTTTCCCATTTCCGTTCTGGCATTTGGGACGGTGAGCATAAAAAAGTCCTGAGAACGCAGAGAATATTGTCCAAAACTTCTCTGGTTAATACAAACACACAGCTAGTTTGGGAGCAGACCAAGGATTGCCTTATAAATAAGGGTGTACCAATGTACCAATATATATATTTATAATACGGGTAGATCAAATCAAGCATTCTGATTGGTTGAGAGTGAGTCACGGGGTGTACTTTATTCAGCCATAAAGTACTGTACAGCCTGTTTACATTTAGAGCGTTCCATATCAGTGCGCACTTAAAATAACAGGTAGATTTAAATTGCGCAACCGTTAGTTGTCATTTCAAGCTTGACAGTTACCAAACATGGGGTGACCAGACGTCCTCTTTTTCCCGGACATGTCCTCTTTTTCCCGGACATGTCCTCTTTTCGAGACCTAAAAAAAGCGTCCGGCAGGGATTCCAAACACGTCCGGGAAAATAGTTATTACCCCCTTACAAGTTTTGGAAATGGTATCTCCCTCACGTTCCACCTTCTTGCGCAAGCTCTGACTGTAGAGAGAACTGTCATTGGTCGACCGATCTCAACGTAAATGTAAGTTCACGGCACGCTACACACTAATATACTACTACTACTAAATACAATCTGATTAGATCAGGTCAAATACTTTGGTAATTATGTGGGAAGTATATCCAAAGCCTCAATGGTATTATTTTCCTGGTTTGAATTTATAATAATGGCAAACTGAAGGGAATAGAGGCTTTTAAACGCATTCTTCAAGAGCCTCGGGTCCTTCTTTTATCCACA
The DNA here is from genome assembly GCA_038501785.1 of Myoxocephalus aenaeus. NCBI lineage: Eukaryota > Metazoa > Chordata > Actinopteri > Perciformes > Cottidae > Myoxocephalus > Myoxocephalus aenaeus. Next base: position 5,882,960 of record JBAMJR010000070.1, on the reverse strand, counting down.
GAAATCTCAGACACTTGTTAGGATGAACATTTCACTCCGTGCAGAAGCCGGGTTATCCTGTCTTCCATTTGAATAACCAATTGGCAGATCTCTGTGTGTTCAGTGGAGTTCAGAGGACCGTCTGCCAGTGTAAAGCAGAGTCTTTGGTGCAACACGTCCCAGAGCCTCAGCGATATATCCAACATGAAGCTAATAAGGATGGCCGGCTCGTCCTGCTTGTTAGCCAAAGCCCGGGATGTTGAGAGGCGGTGAACGTGCCGTGCTGAAGCCTGAGATAACCAGAGATGGGATACCTTGCTCCCCGCGCTGTCAGAATCTCATGTATTCAAGGATGTGAAGGATTTCACTCTGAAGCGTTTGTACTGTACAGGTTTTACATTAAGAAGATGCTACATATATTGTTCAGGGCCTCAGGAACGTCAGAGTTTAACCTCTAATTCTCATAACGCTATATGTGTGTATAAGACAAATACAAAATAAAAGGTTACACAGCAAGGCGATGACTATATCCCAGTGTTTCCTTACTACATGTTACAGAAACCCTAAATGACTGAAAAACCTTTTGCAACCAAATATAACTGTAGCTGGCGAGACGATGATCGTTGCTGTGTATTATCCATTTGTGGTCAGCATGCCACCACCACCATTTTAATATCTATCTTCTCGTTGTTTTGGTTTTGTAGTGCCTTCAAACTATGACGCTCAAACTGAATGAATGAATGAATGAATATATACTTTATTAATCCCCAAGGGGAAATTTGGTGTTGAAGTAGCAGCAATTTACAGACAATAAAATAAGATATAAAAACAACAGGGATGAAAGATTAATAATAATAATAATAATAATAATAATAATAATAATAATAATAATAATAATAATAATAAAAAAAGTAGCTGGGATGAAATAAAAAAAAAACAGAGTATTAATTTAGGAATTAAATTAAACTTGAACAGTAGAAGTGCAAAAATGCAAAATATGTATGTGTATATTAAGAGTGTGAGGTGTAAATAAACAAACAATAGGGGAGTGCAAAAATGCTAATGATGTATGTAAGTAAGTGTAGATAAACATAAACGTAAAACGATGACGCTCCAGCTACCTCTTACTCACGCAACTTGCCCGACTTCAGAATCAACACGGTTTGGTTTAAAATCACGATGTTTGTTGCGTAAAATAATTATTTAGCTTGTGGCGTAACTACGGAAATCGTGAAACCAAACTATTGTTAAATAAAAGCCATCGTTGGTTCGTCTGGGTGAAAGTCTTTTCAACTCTTCACTTAAAGCCAATGTGAGCCAAACAATCTTGTTGCCGTCATCAGTTCTGCAGCTGTCAGCCGTCATCATATTGTGTGATTGACGTTAAATCCAAACTCATCAGGACTCACGGTCGGGTCCGTCCAACGCTTTGGCTTCGCCTCTCTGTCACTCACCATGGACATTGCCTGGAGTCCATCGGCTGTTTTTCACGGAGGACAATTTGACAAAGCTGATGTCAATTCACGATGGAAGAATTCCTTTAAGCTGCATTGATATTAGCCCATAAGGACCCTCGGTGACACAGGTGTCACGCGTCCTTTAAGTGTTCTGGAAAGTTCCATAAACAGCTTCATCCTTGATTTTAACTCATGAAGTCCCAAAGTGACACCTACTGAACTTCTTGGTGGGTCATGTGATGTTGTGTTCCCATAACAACCTTTCCAAAATGGCTGATCCAGGTTGTGACAGATCTGAAGAAAATGCTCAATTTAAAAAGCTTGTTTTTCATTGTTAAAGGTAATATTTACCCATTTTAAGACGTATAATGCTTAATTAACATGTCCTTTAATGTATTGAACCTGCTGTGAGCACATTTCTTGAAGAAACTGATATAAAACAAATCAGATAAAAATCGTTGTGACACATACGTCACATCGGGACGTTAACCTAAAAATGTCATGAAGAACCCAGTGGGACATATATGCACAATACGAAAAATAGCTAAATATTTTTGAATCAGCCAAATTAACTAACATATTTGATATTGTTCAATCCAAAGCATATAAAAAAATATATATATATATTAATACCATTTTTTTTACCATTAACGCCCAATGTGACATATATGTAACATTTCAAAAATGTGACACTATTTTGAAAACAATGTCAGAAATGTGTGGTCTATTTAGTCTGTATTATGTCCCCCATAATTTTCCTTGAAGGAGAAATGGGTCCGGGTTCTTTTGGGTTAGGATCCAGGTATCGTGCGTTCTGACACTTGACTGTAACGGAGCCATTGTTGGTGTTATCAGTGATATCAGTGACACCTGCACGTTTCCTACTGCGGCAAGTCAAAATGTCAGCCGTGAGAAGGGCCTATTGGGGGTGAATTGCTCTATGGCTCAAGCACGCCATTACCACCCTAAAATTCATTTTAGCTTCAGAACTCTTTACGCTCTCAATTCGTATTTCTGGATTGAAAAAAAAAAGTCCAAAGAGAAAAGTCCCATCAAAAGTAATGGATGCCTCGCTTGCCAAACCAATTCACGTAACCCTAGTCAACTGGTTCATCTTTTCCTTTTCGTGAGCCGGTAGTCGGCGTGAAAAACAACACGTGCAGACAGACGGCAGCATGTCGCCCCAGCAGGGCTCCACCTCGGAGGGAACTGTTGAAAGCGCCGTTGCCCTCATTCTGTTATAAGCAGTGAAAGATACATGCTGTTGGCATTTGAACGTGAATTGAAATCCAAGAAAGGATGGATCCCGCTCGCATGCTCTCGAGCCGCCCCTTAGATGGGAATCATTTGCATCTTTTTTTGTATTTACTGTGATTTTTCTTTCTTTTTTGGGGGGGGTTGTTGTCATGTGCATAGATTGCATGTGCTGTGAAACATGAAGCCGAGATGCAGGTTGGTAAATGTCACAATTGACTCCGATACCCGGTGCGGACCCGGCGCCGCAGATGTCGCGCGTTGGACAAACGACACCATTTATGAAATGGCAGTGGAGATAGAGGGATTCAGAGGCATTTAAAGGGTACTCTATCAGTGAGTTACCGATCTGAGGCGGCCGTAATGTTCTTCTCTTTTCCTACTTTCCAGATGACAATAAGATCATGTTAATTAATTCCTCCTATGTGCTGCTATAATGTGGTGTCATCTGTTCAGTGATATTGCCTTTCTGACAGCGGGGCTATCAGGCCGTGGACAAATCTGTCCGACGTAACACGAGGAACTAATGATGTTCCTCTTTCTAACAAGCTTGTCATATCCCATTCTCTTGCTCAACACATGACTGATTCTATCCTTTTTTCGCAGGTTCAATTGAATATTTAAAGGTCGAATTGTATTTTCCGCAGACTGGAAAGAGGAGAAATCATTGGTAAATGTCAAAGTCAAGCTATCAGTCAGTACCGATCTTGATAGCGCAACACATTTTGTTCAGGCCTAATGAAATATTTTTGGTCAAATCTCGCCTTCACTCTTCCCCGCCTATCGATTAATCTGACTCGCTAATATACAGTACATGCTGCACGATATCATATCCTTATCTGTTATAGATAACAGCTACATACATATTTCATTAAAAAGTAATGAAACACAAAAAGTGAAGTCGTCAAAGTGCACTCATTCACTCGTAACAGGTTTCGGGCCGAAGCTGCTGGAGGAATTGCATCGTTCATAACCAACTCTGTCTGTGTGGTTTACTCTCTGCTCTGATGACTTGCTGATGCTGTGAACAGAGTAGATCGAACAATGGAGGATCCATACTCCTTGAATCAGTTAAATCAGAAAAAAGTCTGGCAATCGGCAGTAAGATGACAATGTTGCTGTTTAGACTGGAGCACGTTGGGTTTTGGGCTCAGTTCTCCAGCACATTGGGTTTGAAATGAAGCGATGTTTGGGTCATGGTTAAAGCGCTTATCTTTTTGAGAGTTTAAAGCCCTGACCATGTCATCACAATATCCCTGGTATGGAGTCTGGTCACCTTTGTTGGATTCCTTGTCAGCAAACTACTTGAAATTACTTTTAAAAAGGTGCTGCTTTTGAGATTTAGAGGGGAATTACAGTCATTCTGTGTTACACTTCCATAAAATTGGGTTACAGGTTAAAGAAATCCCCAAACTGAATGCAGCAGAGTAATGATTGTTTAGTCCCTCACTCGGAAATTCCCAAAAATGCTGCATCATACACTTCCCGCAATGCAAATCGCTAGGCTAGCATACTTGTGTTACACCCTCCCAGGTAACACCTTGATGGATCACAAATCAGCTTTTGGACAAACATTGACTGGCGTCCTTACATGCTCAGACAAATAAATGAATTGTGAACATTGTCTACATTTCAATGACATTGTAGACTCCATCTGCTGAGCGATATCCTGTGGTTTGAATGAAAGCTCTAGAACAGCAACTAAATGCACATTGGGATGATGTTGGCTGTTGTTTACGAGGAAAAAACACAATTACTTTGAAGCTCACCCGGTTTGTAATGGCACCTGTTCCATTTAAAAGTTTGAAGAATTGAATCCAAATCCAAAATAACGCTAGTGACATCACCAAGGTTATTTTGTAATACTTGACAAAGCTCTTCAACAGCCGCAGAAGACATTCAGCGTTGAGAAATCCAAAAGACAAGTCATACAGTGTAGGAATAATAACCATTTTCATAAAGATAATACCTGAGGAGTTTACGCAGTCCAACAATATGTTTTTGTGCAGGGCAAAAAGACGATGACAAGGTAGGCTAGCTGCAGCTGCAGGGCTTCACTGTAGAGGTGGCCGTAGTCACTGGGATCTCACCCCATTGGGTTGCAGATAATGGTGTTGATGTCTCGAGTTTGGCATGCTTAGTTTATGGCCGTTGCCATTTTAGTTTTTTGGAACCAGAAGTGAAAAGAGAGGGTGAAGCCAAGTACAACCGAACGCTGAAGAAGACATTTTTAGGCGACAGAAATGTTCTAATTGACTTTTATGTGAAAAAAAAAAACACTGTGAAGTGGAAGACACAGATAACTCCCAGACTGGACAATGTCGTGGTAGCAACCTGCCAATCACAGGGTCGTCACGCCCCGAAAGCACACCCTACTTAATGTTTTCTTTTACCGAAATCATTTACCGCCTGTGCATCACCAAGGAATGTGCTTAATATTAGCAGATGTCTATGAGTTGTAGACTTCAGACAGTTATTTCCTGTACAAACAAATATTGAATAAACACTTGTGAGTATACGTTTCTGCCTTTTTATCACCTAAAACCCTAAAATAACAACAAAGTCTGGACTTAAATTATTCACCAAAGGTATATCTGTCCAAATACTTATGACTGCACGAGCTTCAGCGCTTCAGAGCCGGTATGTTATGATTTTATGACGAGAAGACAGCAAACACACATTCCTTCCGGCACAAAGAAAATGCAAATTCCACCCATAAAACTTTTTAGTACTCAAGCTAACCACATATTACGTCTCCAAATCACAGATTAAAATGCCACGCACGGCTCCTGCTCTTGGAAGTTGAAAAAGTCTGCTAGGTATCATTTCATTTTATTTAAAGAAGTTGAAAAAAAAAAGAGAGCTGCGGCCTCATAAATGCAGATGGCAGCTAGGCGGTGTGAAAGCGTCGCGGTTAGCCTGTGGAAAACCCCGAGAACAAAAGCTTGAGCATCCATCAGGCTGCCGCTGAACAGAGCTCCCTCTGGGGAGCCGGGGCAAACAGGCCTCTCTTCCTCTCCGTCTCCACTGCAGCTCTCGCCACATAATAAGGATAAGCCCCCCTAGCTAGTCGACTGTGCACACAAACAATTACGTCTCTTTTTTTTGCCGTGCTAGGGAGACGGCTAGAAAGCTATTCGGCTCCCACCTGGGATTGAGAGAGCGAGAAAGAGTGTTGGAGCGACACCCCGACCTTGCTTGGCGTAGATCCGTGGAGTCCTTTCATGTCTCATGACAGCGAGAGCAACGATACCCGCCGCACGCAGTCATAGGCTAATTGTAGATTTGAATCTCAGGCTTGACCGAGTGACACTCGCGAGCTCGGACTCCCAATTAAGCGAGCGGCGGGGAGCGCTAAAGGGAGCTGGCGCAGGATGTGTTTTAGCAGCCTTTTGCCGAGCAGCTGTTAGGAATTGTGTTTGTTTATGCGATGAATAAGTCATGAATGTTGAATTATCCGGCTAGTCACAGAGCAAAAAACAATGTGGAGGCGGTCGGCGGTTGGCGGTTGGCAGTTGGCGGTAGGGGTTTGCGCAACAAAAAACAAGCGAGCCAGTGGCTGTCGAGCATAACGAGCCTCAGATGCTGTGTGTGTGTGTGTGTGAGAAGGATGGGAATAATATGAAAGGTGGAATTAAGTGGTTTAGCTGTAAGGCCTGCCGGTTTACTTCACTCCGCAGGGCGCTCCGGCGCTCAGAGAGAACGGCTCGTCAGCAAAAGGTCGGCGGGGTCAATCTACGTAGCAGCCGAGAAGGCCCATCGCCAGTCAATCACCAGCGGAGAAACCTGCTGTCTCTGTTTGTAATTCAGTCCGGATAAGAACACCGTCTCAGTGGTAAAGTTAAAAGGGAAATGCGCCCCCTGAATGCCCTTACGACGTTAAAGCAGGCTTAGCGAGGGTTCAATCAGGAAGACGACTCTCTTGCTTTAATACCTTCCTTTAGCTTGCATCATTCATTCAGCGAAGCTTAAACAGATCCACTCCTTCTCCCACGCCCACCAGGGAGTTAATCACAAATCAATGCTCTGTCTATATTACTTGTAAATGTCATTCTAGGTGTTTGTGATCTTAACTATATCACCTCCTATGTCAAGGTTCTGTTTAGATTCCTCCAATAGAAACCTGTATTTTCTATGCATTATTGGATTTTTTTCCCACTGGACATTTGAGGTTCGGCCAACTCTTTGTATTAACCTTTCAAGATTTAAAATAATCAATCAGGAAGGACTAAAGTTAGGATTTAAGAACGGTCAATTGGCAGCGTTTATTATAACTCAGAGAGACTGCTATGCACCTGTGACTAAATCCAACATATCATGTACACATTGCGCTATTGCATATTGAGGATAATTTGCCAATATACATATATTTATATTTAAATACACTTGCCACTTTCACACAATCATTTCATTCCGTGCACTTTACTTATTTTTATTTTTACTTTTAACTTTAATTTCTATTCTCTGTAGACCCAGATGTAAATATTCAATGCACCCATTTGTAATTTTGTTTTACTTTTTTTAAATTTGTTGTTTCATGGTCATCGTTAAATGTTCTTTGTTAAATGTTTTGCACCTCCCGATGGACAAATTCCTTCTATGTGTAAACTTACTTAATGATTCTGATGTATCTTCCTCTTTTATCATAATTGCCCTGTATTTGCAGGTTAAATTTTTGGAGTGCAAACAGATTATTTTGCTCTATTTAAGATTTAAGAGTAATGAAACATTGATTTAGCTTCAGAAGAAAAAATCTGTTGCATAATGTAATTAGGAAAATATACATCAAACAACAAAAATAAGTTGTGAACGTGACCGTGAGTTGTTCGCTTTAGTTCTTGAGGGTGACTTTAAAATAACAGCATATGTGTCTTTGCCATCTTTGATTCCTCACAACATAAAAAACTCCGGCCTTCTGCACAGTTTGCCTCCAAGTTTCATTGCAAGGTGAGTTTCAAAAGAGTCTGAGTGTCTTCTCTCCGATGGCCTCGGAGCTCGGCTGAGAAGATTAAAAAAAAAAGAGAACAGCATATGTGGATTCTCACTAAAGGTTGACTTGTGAGGAGCGGACCGCATTCTCTCCGGGCTTCGGCAGGCCTCCCGTGGGTTTCCCATTATCTTTTCCTGAGATGACGGTTTCAAACTCAGTCAGTTCTCCAGCTCCAACCAGGCGGCTGAAAGGAAGACACAAAACCACAGTGCCAGGGGAGGTGGCGGGTGAAATGTGATCCCTTTTAAGGATTTCCCTTCATTTGGTATTGAACGCGCCGACCACTCTGACCTTGTCGTAGACCGGTGTTCCACGCTATTATTTCCGAGCCTCTTGAGTGCAGTGGGAATTTGATGTTTTGTAGGATTTTTTTTTTTTTTACAGGCGTGATGCTGAAGCCCCAAATCATCTGCTACTCTTGCTTGCCACATACAAGGGGAAAGAAATATCTGATTTGTGGCTTTGAAAGTCGTCTCGCACACTCACACCAGCAGAGGTTGATTTAGTTCTGTCAAAATAACAAGGTCTCAGGCCCGAGGCTGCATGTTTCCCTGTTAAAAAAAAAAAAAAAGAGAAGGAAAGTCGGTGTTGGAGCTGTTCTCACTCACACCTCAACATCCGAGTGTTGTTACCGCGCTCGGAGCATACTGAGCGACGGGAGGCATTTATCTGTTAGCGTCTGCAGCGACGAGGAAACCTACCATTAGGTAAATGATCTTACAGGTGTTACCAGCCATTAATAAGCCTCACGTCTGGATATCCTGGGTCATTTATTATTTAGTGTGGACTGCTATAAATGCAAAATGTTCGTAAAGTCGATGCCGTGTCAAACAGGGTGGCGCTAAGTCAGCTGAATTCATCTAAATAATTTGTGAATATGTGACTATCTAACTTAAGCTTCCTCTTGTGTTAGCTTTCTGTTAGCATCTCTTGTGTTAGCATTCTGTTACCATCTCTTGTGTTAGCATTCTGTTACCATCTCTTGTGTTAGCTTTCTGTTAGCATCTCGTGTGTTAACATTCTGTTACCATCTCTTGTGTTAACATTCTGTTACCATCTATTGTGTTAGCTTTCTGTTACCATATCTTGTGTTAACATTATGTTACCATCTATTGTGTTAGCTTTCTGTTAGCATCTCGTGTGTTAACATTCTGTTACCATCTCTTGTGTTAGCTTTCTGTTACCATCTCTTGTGTTAACATTCTGTTACCATCTATTGTGTTAGCTTTCTGTTAGCATCTCGTGTGTTAGCTTTCTGTTACCATCTCTTGTGTTAACATTCTGTTACCATTTCTTGTGTTAACATTCTATTACCATCTCTTGTGTTAGCTTTCTGTTAGCATATCTTGTGTTAACATTCTGTTAGCATCTCTTGTGTTAACATTCTGTTACCATCTATTGTGTTAGCTTTCTGTTAGCATCTCTTGTGTTAACATTCTATTACCATCTCTTGTGTTAGCTTTCTGTTAGCATATCTTGTGTTAACATTCTGTTACCATCTCTTGTGTTAGCATTCTGTTAGCATCTCTTGTGTTAACGGGTCGGTTTTGACCCATGTCTTAAATCAGCTGGAAAATACACTAAAAACAATTATCTATCATCCAATGTGTTTCTCATCTCTTGGTTACCTTGTTAGGCTTCCTTATACATGAACATATTGTTGTATGTTTTAATATTTTTGGTGTGGGCCTCTGGGCCTTTTCTTTGTCAGTATACCTCGATTTCAATAAAAAAAATGGTAAAATGAACCTCAAGAGAATCATATAAATACATAAATTAAAGGTTGTTGTGTTACCTGACTATTACTGAGGGGTATTAGAACACATCTCTTAAATACATTTGTTTTATTTATTTTTTCATTTTAATATTATTAACTATAGTAACATCTATGGTGTTACGGGTCGATTTCGACCCATGTTTATTTACTTCAAGAAAAAGGCTAAAAAGTCTTTTTTTCAGCAATAGACATTTAATGCAAACACAAAATGAAAAGCAGAACAAGTCATAACACAAAATATAGATTTGCAAGGTCAAAAAAACAACAACCAATCAAGCAAATCTTATGTTTATGACTGGGTCGAAACCGACCCTAACAACACAAAGGTCATCATTTCAACCAGAGCATTTTATAATTTGGTGAAAAAAACTTGTTTGTTGAAATAGAGGTTCCTGACAAAGCCTTGATGCAATAAACACATTTTATGTGGCTCTTTTATGCATTTAAAACCTAAAAGGGGTCGGTTAATGCGTTGCCAAGGTTAGTTAGTTTGGCTCTTCCTTCTGTCTCCATCCCTCACCATCATAATCAAAATGTTTGGGTTTCTCTGTTTTGCCTTGACACATACATTCATAATAACAAACACCCTTGAGTTACAGATTGCAGATTCCTTTTTGATGTTTTTGTCTGAAAGAAAGATCAAATATTGTTGATATCTTTGTGTGGTGTCTTTCTTTGGCCCAGCTCACTGAGCCAGGGCTGTTCCAAGTAATTGAAGGATCTGAGGTTTGTGAAGTGACCTTTACTGTCGAAATATATGTTGTATTCGGGGGAGTCTTCGATTCTTTTGAGACCAACAGAAATACCTGATTTACTTGAACCACGGCCAATACCACATCATGGTGATTACTTTGACTATTGCCTTCTGGCCAAGCACCGTGAATGATGGGAATGTGCAAATAACGACTGTTGTCAAAGGCATTTCAAGAGAGAGACAATCACATGAATCATTTTGAAATGCAGTGACAAGCAACCCTTTGATAATTTGCTTCAGAGGACTTGTTGCACGATCCATGGAGCTGGATGAAGACATCCATTACCATTACCAACCACAGTACAGCGCCTCACTATCTGAGCCAGTAGAGTATCCCAGCTACCTCTCAGCATCATTTATTTGTACGATGGATAAATGACAAATCCAAAATTAAAGAGGCAATAGATAGGTTTTTGCTTGAACTTATCATTATAAAGTAAATGGTCGCTGGCGGTGCCAACAACAGTACGCTACCAGTTGCCAATGCTTGGGAATGAAAACATGTAGTAGCAGAAATGAGTTTAGAGTGTTGTTGACTTTTAGCTGAGGTTTCTCTCTCTCTCTCAATGTCAGAAATTGTAGCTTCATGTGTCATTTATGTGCATAATCAAATTAATACAAAAACAAACTAATCAAGAGTGCTCAAATGAGCCAACCTTCATCTATACAACTTCCCCAATGTAGAGTTTACCCGACTCTCCAATTCAAGCTAATGTCTTTGTCCTGTTTGTCCTCACAAATCAAGCAACCCGAGGTCTTGTGATGTTATATTTCACAAGCGCCTCTTAAATTGGACTAAATGAAACCGTAATTTGGTCAGATTTGACCTTTTTAGCAAATTGCTCATGCTCTGTTACTCGTGTTTATAGCATCAGAGTTTTTCTTGTCTTGCTTATCGCTGCACAATCGTCTCTCATCCTCTCTCTTCCCATCGACTGTCGCATTGAGATGCCGACCCATCCCATGGCTTTAGTGGACTTTGCTTCTTGTCAGTCTTTTCCTGAGTCCCTCATGTTGTTTGTGATCTGTCTGTATCTTAAAGCTGAAGGTTCACCTCGCCAAAAGCCAACAACTAAGACATGCGAGAGGAGTGGTATATGCGATGACTTATCTCTTGCCGAGGGGAACATTTTATACCCTTATTTTTTATGAACAGAATCACAGAGTAAGTGCATTGACGGAAGAGAGACACCACCCACACACGATGTCTTTGCAAGTCAAAGGAAGACTTTCAAGAAGACGTTCTTGCCTGAAGATAATCAGGCACTGAAAATATATGATATGCATAAATTTAGCCCGTGTGGCATTGTGAGGATCTGACTTGTTGGTCAAGCTTTACAATATCCTGTATCGCAAGACAACACAAGGAAACGTGTTCTATGACCTAATGTAAAGTGTAGACTATTTATGCTTTACAAAGCATTAAAAAAAAAAAAAAAAAACTTAAATAACCAGTAATAACTACTGAATTAATCATGACATTTTGTAATGCTTTGTAAGGCATAAATAGTCTACACTTATAGCGTGTGTCAGCTAGGTACATTAGGTCACAGAACATGCTTAACTAATACTTAACTAATGAGTAGTAACTACTGAATTAATGAGTAGTAACTACCTGATTTCATCATGAATTGCAGCTTTTTTTTTATCATTTACTAACACTTTACAAATGATCTTATTAATCATCTATAAGTCATGAATACTTCATTTACAAATGGGGAATTCATCATTTATAAAGTATGAAACCACAGCTTATTAATCAAGAATGAAACATTTATAACTGTGTTTATGAATGAGTATTCATGTTGGAATAATGCTTTATAAATGATGAATTAATTGTTTATTCATGCTTTACTAATGCTAAAAAGTGTGTACTTATTATAAAGTGCTACCGGAAACAGGAGTGTTGCAGGTATTAGACGTATCCGACGCGCCTTTGGGTCAGAATGTGATCAAAATGTAATTATAGTCAAAGTTCCACAGCAGTCATTTCCAAGGGGCTCTGTTTACATAAGTGCTTTACATAATGTTGTTCACATTATTATAATAAAGGCATTAGAGGAGAGAGAGAAAGTGGGTGTGAGTGTGTGTTCCACAGTAACGAGGCAACGTGTTAACTTGGGAAACAAATGAATTAGATTAAAATAAATACAGTTATTTCAAAATAGAAAATAAGTGCAGAATGCATGTTTAACGCCTTGAGTTGAGTTATGAAGGGAGCGATGTTTAAATGCACGGAGAAAATACCCAAAGACACACACATTCTGGCATTTCTATTGTTTCTTTAATAGGAGCAAGTTGTTGTTTTCATAACCAAACACATTATATATTTCAGTTTCACACAACTGGTCTGGGAACACATGTATATTAATAGCAGTGGTTAACTCGTATACCATCACATGATTTCTGGACATTTCTTTGTTGCTTTTCTTATGATTTAAGCATCTTATGCAGCACAGTAGTTTCACTACAATTTCAGATTTACCATTTCAGTCCATGCTGCCTTTGCATTGATCAAGCTATATGATAAAAATATATAAGAAAGTGCAATTCATGCATTTACCATTCATAGGAGTCTGGTTAGGAGAAGGAAATGCATGTTTCATTCTCTACTACTTACACACCAGAGTATAGAATATATTGAATAAACCCATTGCACCGACAGGGCCAATTACAGCACATTTATACATTTGAAGTAGTCACTGTCTGGTGGAAACCATGTATCTCTCAGGTAAATGGTGTTTTTTATTTTCAGAGCAATGGCCAACTCATTATGGGATACTTTGAGTTTGCCTGAAACACTACACATCGCCAACGTGGTTTACATTGGACAGCGCCGCCTGATTGTGGTACATTTTAGCCCTTTATTACACCCCATAGGGGTCTACACTGTACCCTGGTATCTTTGGGAGCGTTATGACAGAACACCACTTGAAGGGCATGGAAATTAGAAGTGGCCTTTAATTAGAAAATTGGAGGTTGTAATAAAAGTCTGTTTAGTAATGAGCCCACAAATTTGGCAAAAAAAAGTGTAGCTTTGAAAAATATCCACTTGATTTGGTTCTGTATGGAAAGAACGACGGCTTATTGGAAATAATAAACCAAGATACACTTAAGAAAATTCATAAAATAGTCCCCTTTGATCTCAGGGGCCAGTGACATTTTAAACTCAACAATAAAGTGAGATCACGTAGTTCTTATACATTGGTAGTATATGAAGGCCTGATTTATATTGTGATGGTGTACAGGCTGCATAACGGCTTTCTCTCAGTCCAACATCAAATCAGTCCAGGGAAACCAAAACAAGGAGCAGTAACCACGTTAATATGGGACCATGAGCTTGCAAATGGCCACTCAAGTCAAATCTGTCAGAGATCACACATTATGATTTCTTCCTCCAGCGACTGTGAACACTATGTTAACCTTTTTAAAATGACAAAACAGCAAATAGGGGCTAACAAAAGTAAACAGATTCACGTCTCCATCATTTCAGTATGGTGTTTTATTTTGAATCAGCGGTCCCATTTTTTCAATTTGGGAGGAAAATCTCCCTCTTTGATCAAACAGCGCACAACTCCAGCATGGGCAGCGCTGTGTAAGCCGGAGGGAAATACACCCTCAAAACAAAGCAATTTCTGGGAGATCACATACCTGCTGCCAATTCCCTCGCGCTAAATCTATTCAAGATGAATAGTTTGTGTTCGCCCGATTGGAAATGTTGCGTTAGCGCCGTCTGCTTTTTCTCCGAAAAGCAGGAAGCGATGAATTTCCTCGGTTACCTCACCAAACTAAAACTCCCGCCCCGGCCGTCCATTGATTGCCCGCGCTGTGTAAATTCAATTGAGATGTTTTTCCTCTTGAATTTGTTTGGACCGGTGTTTTTAGCCGGCCTGTACTTTCACATCACCACAGCTTTGATTGTGTTGTGTTCACCAACAACAAAAAGCGAGCACCCCCTTACCCACCCATTGGGGACTTGTTAGAATACATCATCTCCCACATTAATGCACTACCAGCGCTGCTGTGTTAAAAATGCTGGGCTGTTCTCATCACCATAATTACTCTAATGTGGGTAATATATGTGTCCTTTGCCCTCTGACTTTATTGGATCATGAATTTTGAGCTCTAATTGCGCATGCCGCTTTTATTTTTTTCTATTAGGAGGTTATTGCAGATGTGAGCGTGGCACTTCTACCCACAGAGTTAATGCATTTAGCACAGGGGACGACACCTTGCACACCCAGCAATAATGCTTGTTTTGGTGGGTCGGCAATGGCGACACACCCCATGAACTCTGGCAGAGCCGCTAATGTTCTGGACGTTAGCGATGAGCGGCTTTCGTTAGCAGATGAGAGACCATTGGACTTCTTCGGCTCACTAACCCGCTAACTCGCATAAACAAGTTCAGGGAAGTGGCCTTTTGTTTGATCCACTCTTTATTTCTTTTCATACATATTAAAATAATCCAGACATTGATTGGTTTTAGTACTTGCTTTCATTATTGTTTATCCCTGAAACCTAATTTCCCCGTCTCAAAATCATTGAACGAAATGAGCATAAACTCAGATAGAGCTTATCTGTGGGAGCAATTTGAATATGATGAGTCACTTCCAGGAAAGAGTTTTGTGAAAAGACTGCTGGAACTATGCACAAGGATACATTTTGCAATAAAAAGAGTTGATGAATTCTAATTTTTTTCCTCTCTGCTAATTGCATTTGCAGACAAGCAGCGTTTTCTCCTGGCATTCTTTTACATGCAATGTGACCGATCCATGGGCAAGTGAAGAAGAAAATGTCCAAAAACTTTCACAGTATCGTAAAACTTCATTTGACCTAAAAGTTTTAATGACTTCTGTAGAATCTCAGAAGGAGTTCTTTACTCTTTTTGTGCCGCTGGAGTGTAACGTCCGAAGAGAAGACTCAGCCAATTTGTCTTGAGAGAAGAGTCTGCTGGCATTCACCATTTAAAGCTCGTTGGAGGTGTGGTATAGATGTGAAATTAAGGCAAAATTAAATGCTTTTTAATCCAGTGGTAATGCTCGCTTCCCTCGTTGATGCATCCACATCTCAAGAACCTTGATACTGAACAATTCATCAAAACCCAACATTGCCTCCAATTGCCACAATAACCAAAAAAAAAATCTTGGTTGGAGCTAATAAAAAAGTATTGCCGGTCTGTGAGGGGCTGGGAACTCTGGTTTCCTTCATGAAACCCATCAACGTCACCATAAGATGTCGGAGCCACTGACGTAGTTTAAATAGCGAGAACGTTGAGTGGGCGGGGCGGGAGGAGGACGGACCAAACGCATGACTTTCACCCAGGTGACCGTTGTTTTTGTCCCACGTGAAACTAAGTCACCGTTGACTTATTTGGCCATGCTTTTGCTCAGTGACTTTCGGAGGCCGGTTACATAACAGTATGTTTCCTGTGAACGCAGAAGTCTAGTTTGTAAAGACACTATGCATGCATGCATGCCGTCCTGCACGTCCCAGACCGGCCTAGATACTTCAATAAGCATGGTGACTGGCAACCTGCTGTGAATATCCCCCTTTATCCTGCTCGTCTGCCAAAGTGTCTCCACTTTTCTGTCAAATGTACAAAAACAAGAGGCACACAGTATGAAGTGGTTGGAGCGCTAACTAGTAATCATTGTTTAAGGAAATAACAAAAAAAAGCAAATTATATATAATCTCATAGCAGGCCCTCTTTTTGTCATCTTCCTGGATCGGTCCTGTCAAGTTTCCATTTGGACATTTTCAAACCCCGCTGGTCACATAAACACAGCCGTATAGGCCACTGGTTCTCAACCTTTTTCCCAGTGATGGACCCCCTGTGGAATTCTTTTTCTGGCACTAACCAGCGTAAAGCATTTGTCAGTATCTGATTTAATATACAACATATACAATTCAGTTTAAGAACTTACACTTATATTATTGAATATTTATTAAATAGCTAATTTAAAACATATATTTTTGCACTGTGGGGTGCCTTCAAGTACCTCCAGGGGTACTAGTACCCTCATTTAAGAACCACAGCCGCATAGGCAACACGGTCCAGCCAAAGCCGTCCACAGTGAGAGTCCGTGCAGCGTTGTGGGCAAAGTGAGCGCACGTTGTCGTCCTCGTACCATCTGCTGCTGCTCAGAGTCAATCTCAACATTGTTTATAGTTATGCCATAATCATTTTGTGGTGAGAACATTTTGTCCATGACTATGGTTAAAAGAAGCACGGTTCAAAACAGGGGATCGTCACACTTAATTATGCAGAATAATCAGACATGTCTTGTTTTGTCGGTGAAGTGATCCAATAGATTGATGATATCTGGACGGATGCTTTTGTGCAGACGGTGTCCCATCAAGCGAACACTTGGACTCCTCTGAAAAGATGTCAGTGCAAATTCTGCAGTGCATTTTGTCACCTGGAGACTTACTGTCACGGAAATACAGAGAAATAAATATATTATATGGCACATTTCTTTCGAGCGCTCGCCTTCCTTACGTGGACAAAAATGCATGATTCCATAATGTAAAGCGTTACGTAGTTTAAAGGTGTGTGTGTGTGTGTGTGTGTGTGTGTGTGTTAGCTTTTTCAGGTGATAACTTTGCTCTGTTATTCTCTATTATCACATCTAATCTAATTGTCACCCTCTTTCACATAACACTTTCTTCACCGTACGTGATAAACGCAAAGAAAAGCTATTGATTTTTCACATTTTTGAACCACGAAGCGTCAGTAAGTCCTCATCTTTTCGATCAGTTTTACCTGATGATGAAGCGCCAGCACACAAACTGTTGTATTGTTCTGTGGCCCTAACATCAGCTCATTGTACCTTCCCGTTCCCTTTTAAAGCCGCGGGGGAAACTGATCCCTCCGATGGAGAAATGAACCCCGACGACTTCCACATCAAAACGTCTCAATCTGGCCGGCTCGCCGCCGCTCTGTAGAGGAGCGAGCGCGTGACTCGCATGAAAGCCCGATGCTTGTTAATTCATGTGAAGGAATTAACCGAAGCTAAGAAAACACAGCACATCAATTATTCAGACGTGCTTAATTGGTTAATTATGATGGCAGGCATCCAAATGCACCAAAATAACCTCTTTTTTTTTATAGCGATCAAGTGTGTTCCAATCATAGTATTTAACACATTGCTCCTTCTATCACCACTCTGCTGTTTCCATACTTGATTGTGAAATATTCCAATTAACTTTCCTGCTTAAATAGTTTGAATGAACCACATGTTTCTCTTCCAATCAGCCGCTGCGGTTGCGTCTGTCTGCGGGTTCAACATCGGCCTGCGGTTTAAACACGGCAGAGTCGAAGGCATCCTGATTACACTTCAGCCGCTCCAAGCAATGAGCGGGCTGAGATTGAACGTGATGAATTTAGCAGTATGCTACAGCTAACGCGACTACATCCCATGCATTATTAATCTGCATGTGTGTGTGTGCTAGTTCTGATGCTGCGTTCACGCCAAAAGCGTTGCGAATATTCTCAAATTTACTCGCTCGACTTTATGTGGTTAATTCGCGTCATTAGCTTCATTCGTGCCAGAAAAGGGGGCGCGGCTTATCTCCGTAATTTCTTTTACTATTTCCGCCATCCACCATGAAAATAACCACTATTTCTCCTATATACAAATTCACAGCTGCAGATCATGACAACTCATGCTGCGTTCACACCAAAAGCGCCATTCGCGTCATTCACGCACGCCGGCCGGCGGGAAATCTGCGTTGTCCGCAACCATTGGCTTTGCATGCAATCTACTCGCGTGAACAATTTGCGACGCTTTTGGTGTGAACGCAGCATTAGCTGTCATGATCTATAGCTGTGGAATTGAAATCAATGACGGAGCCAGTTCTCGTTAATAAGAAATCTCCAGTGGCGTCCACACCTGTGAGCTGTTTTGCTGAGGACAAACTGGTGTGTGTTGCTCTTTTGGTTGGTGTTGATGAAGCTGCACTTCAAAGTTCTGTTGCAGCCAAAGCAAGGACACGGAAAGTAATGCCAGTAAAACCCTGCTGGATTTGTAGTGTGAAAACAGAGCAGACAACAAAGGGTCGTGATGTAGCATGCGTTACATATATACACTAGTATGAAAAGCTAGACTTTAAAAACAAATATTGTGTGTTCCCATTTGACCCCTCACTTGGATGTTTGCTCTTCACTGTGCAGAATAATGTAAGTTTGACCTTAGAGAGCTGTTTTCATCTCACTGCCATTTCTCTGTGCTCACCTTCAACATACGTCATGGACGTGGACGTACATACAGGACTGTGTGACATCACGATCATGAATAAATGAATGATTTTAAGATTTTGCTACTAAGTAAGTCATCTTTTTATAGTGGGAAAACCCCTCTGGGACACACATTGGGATGCAAAGCAAAGTATTTTTTATGTCTTGAAATGCGTCTGGAGGAGAACTTTCAATCTCCTATGTAATTATGCAAAGTTTTATGATAATCAAGAGAACAGCATTTCAGGACAGGTATTTTTGCTTCAACATGAGAAAGCTGTCTGGAGTTTCAACAGAGGTGTATTTCAGCAGCCCCCCCCCCCCCCCCCCCCACTGTGTTGCAGTACGAGATGCTTCTTTTCTCACACTGTTTTCTGTATGTCACTATGCACAATGTGTGAGTTAACTAGTTGCAGTCTGGTGCGAAATAAAACATACTTTAAGGTATAAGAGTGTGTACCAGAGTCAGAAGGTGAAAGGTGCCTGGTTTATGAGTATTGAAGGACTATATATGACAGAAAACTACGACATAGAGATGCAAAGTAAACAAAAACCACCACAATGAGACACAAACATGCAGCAAAGATGACAAAAAGACCAAAGAGATACTAAAAGTCCACAAAAAGATGCAAAACAAGCAGAAAGATACACAACATTGACCAGAAAGGGTCCGTCTGGGTAAAACAAGAGTCTTGTGCTGCCCTTCTTTAAGCACGGTGGAACCAGTTATTTTTTTTCTTTTCCCCTGTGTTTGAGTCATCGTAGGAACCCTAAATTAATTCCAATACTTGTGTTTATTGTATGTATTTGTTCAGCAAAGTCTTGGGGAAAAAATTTATATATGCAAAAAAAAAACTTTTAAAAGATATTTTGATCAAAACTATGAACATCCAGCATGATATGAGCAAGATTTCCCAAAAATGCCTCCTTGAGCGGTCACCGAGTTTTTCAAACTGTATTATGGTGCCCTAACAACAGCCCACATACTAATAAGACACCTTTTTGGAAAGATTAGGACCTAAAGAATCGGAATATGGAACATACATCATAGTAGAACACAGCATTTGGGTGTTCAATGGAGTTTCAGTCAAAAAACTGTGTCGTTCGGTTAAAAAATTGAGTTTACGTAAATACTTAAACTTAACGGTTACTTTAATTATGTTTCACACCAGATGTCTCTTCTCACAAGGGTTGCGGTATTGTAGCAATTTAAATGAAGTTAAACAACGATGTGGTTCCGGAGATAATATGTTGTTGTTTTTTGTCTGATAATAGGCGCAGTGGGATTTTCGCACCCTGTTTTTAAAGGGTTAAAACTGCGCCCCAACACTGGTCCCCCAACCCCATCCAGAAATTTCTAAACCCACGTATGCGACCACTTCCAACATCCAACCCACCAAACAGAAGGAAAGAAAGGACCGCGTTCAACAGGCCACGGGTTTTATGGATTCTGGAGACTTACCTGACGCCTCTCTGGCCCTCGACTTGATCTCTGCCACGGCTTCATTACCCGACGCTTACAAAGGATTTCCTCTCTCTGGTGACTCACATAGTTTGGTAGTCAATGCTTTTATGTGTGTGTGTGTGTGTGTGTGTGTACGTATCACAGCTTTACTGTCCTCATAGCTCATTAAACCTCTCCTGAGAGATATAATGGAAATAAACACAACAGCAGCAGGCGAAATCGCTGCCTTCCCTCAGCGACAGCAGGATCGATGGGCCCTGTGGCCGGGGTGATGACCGCAGGGTCACTCATCACATCCGACAGCTGATAACGTGGGAGGACGCAATTGTGGCCGCCCGAATGGCTTTTTAATGCAAGCTTTTTATTGGAAAGAGCACTGTGGGGATTGCCCTCCAGAAAGTACCGCCCAGCCGCTTTCAGATTGACCTTGACTCGCGAGGGGCCGAGGGTTTTCTTCGTCAGATCTTTTCCAGTTCCTACAGAGAGGCAAAGGATGCACAGTAATTGTTTGCCTCTAAGTGTTATGAATCACATTTGCAGAATTTGAATTTTAGCTGGCTGGTCCTCAGGGACAGCGAGGTGGTGTGAGAGGGAGCGAACTCTTAAACACAGGCAGACAACAACTTGTGATGGAAAGAGCTCTTCAAAACTATAAACCAACATGACAACACGCCTACACCCACACTGGTGCTCAGTGAGGCTGCTTAATAAGCACTGTGGGGCTTTAAAAACATGTTTTTATGAATAGCATGTATTAGTTATACCATGTTTACTTGGTATGTCTTGGCTTCGCAGGTTACCATGCTAACCTTTGCTAATTAGCACTAAACACAAAGTGCTATTGGAGATATTGGGCATTGGTTTTGCAGGTATTTGTTCATAAATAAATCATATTGGATGTATTATTATTGATATGAAGGGTTAAGAGGTCCACACATATATTACTGTTCATCCTGATGGAGGATGTGAATGTCTACAATTCTTAGCAGTCATTTCCTTCACTCAAAGCCACACTAAAGAGCTAACGTTGTAGCAAGAGAAGATAAGACAGACCTTTATTCATCTCGAGGGAAATTGTCATCAGTTGCAGTCTCGATCAGAAATACTTGAACCTACAACGACCTGATGATGGCACAATGTGTACAAGTATGTGTCGGCACCACGGAAACCATTTAGGTTCATGCAACAAAAGGAATGTTAGGTTTAGGTTTTGTTAGATTTAGGAAAAACGTCACAAATGGAACAAGAAGGAACACTTTGGAACAGAAAAATTGGTCTGGATAATAATAATAGACCATGAATGTTTGTGCAAATGCAATGCTAATCTATTCAACAGTTATATTCATATATAGATTATTACAGAGCCACGCCACTAGTGTGTTTTCAGTCCAATGTCAGTTTGTAATCGGTTGATTCTTCCAGAAAGCACAACATCGACTGGGTGATGGAAATGTATAGCAAGCGCATGATAATGCTGCAGGCGCTAATTTAAAAAAGGTGCAGCAACAAAGCACATCATTACGCATAATGGTCCATTTGGTTTACTTTGATCAAACGATATAGAACCAACACCAGAGTGCTGCAAAGTACCACTCAAACCCCAGAAATGATCGGTCACCGGCAACAAAAACAAACTGCGTGGAGGCAGACAAGTTTGGAGACACACGCAGGCTAATAATTTACACAGAAATACCTGCAAATGACTAATTAATTAGTGGTTTATTGTTCCTGCTACCAGCGAGGAACAAACTAATTTATTTTAGAACTCATCTACCATTTGGAAATTCTTTGGAAACAATGGACCTCACGCAATAATAATTTGGTATTTGTATCTTACATTTTTTCTTCTACAATGGTATCAATGGCTAATTTAAATTAGTGGTGATATTGTGCGGCTACATGAAAGTTATTAGCCTTAGCATTATTTAGAAATTGCAGAGTCAAACGGGAGAATGTCAACATGTTCATTAAGTGTAATTTATTCAAAACTTACTTCAAAGTAATGGAATATACAGTCCATTAGTGAAGGGCTAGGGCTGGGATAAAAGCAGACAAATTGCACATGACTCCAACTACAAGCCTGGATCACTTGTAAACTCTGTAAAAGTAAAAGTAATAATTCAGAGTAGGAGAAAATTGGCGAATGCAGCCAGTTCTCCTAAATCACTCGAACAAGCCACTTATCGTATCTGATGGTTCTTGCACGAGGCCCATTTCTTTCTCCAGTCTTTTGATTGGGTGATAGTTTAGGATTCTAGATGGAAGGCGTAACCTTCAACATGAACTAAACAGCCGGCGTGACAAGACAATTACTGCTTCATTAGTGACAGGGCAAGATGTATGCAGACGCTACATGCCAAATGGAAGCTAGTGAACGATAGTCGGTAATTATCCTCTGCACGCTGTTCCCAGTATGTACCGGACGTGTGCGATAGTGGAGCTATTCATGCTAAACTTAGCATTTCAAGAATATACTCTGATTAAAAGTTTGTAAGACTTGAAAAAGTCCAAAGGGCAAGGGAAGCTTTTTTTTTTTTATGAGCACATACGTGCGGTATAATGAATCCATCATCATTGCATCCATAGGTATAGCAACTATCGCTATCTTCCATTATTCTTATGACTAATCTCTCAGATGCAACCAGAATATTTGTCTGTATAGTAAAGTACTGTAGCCTTAATTATCCAAGGTGATTAAGCACTATGAAAGGCTTTCAAAACCCAGTCATTATGGCACATTCAAATTCAATCTACCAGCAGGCAAAGGCTATTACAGCCAGCATGGCTTTTGATTACTGATTATATGCTTTGATGACTTCAAACCCTTTACCCTGCACACAAGAAATCCACTTTTCAGAGCCATACAGTTACAGTTTTACCTTTTCACCCGCTGGAGCACTTATGGGGACCTTATACTTACTTACTTACTGGATGGATCTATCTTTCCTAATAGCACCAGCTGCATGCAATGGGGCCCCAGCGAGCAGAACGTTTTCTAGCATGTAGATCCTCCAATAGGATTAGGTTTTCTCCATTTAAGAGCAAACATTAGTGCATTGCGTCTCATTTTCTCCAATAATAAGGGACCCTGGAGGGAACAGTATCATGTTTTCTCTTCTTGAAGAGCACCCAAAAGCCCATCATGTGTTCTCAGCAAGACCCCATCATTGAATTCTCTTGCCATTGTGTTTTCTCCACTGGAGGACCCTTTATCATGTTGTATCTCCCATCTTAGGGGCGTTCCTGCTGTGCTTCTATCGGACATGGGGGCACCGAGCAGCCTCGGTATTGTAATTGTTAGGATTGACCATTGCTATTCACAAATAATGACTCCTGACTGTAAGTTTCGGTACTTGTGTCAAGAGAACACGGATAAAGTCATGACAGGTGTACGGCCGTGGTCAACAACCGCATGCTCAGCAATAATCAAAGGATTGTTCGATTGGTTTGGCAGTTTTTGCGATTTGAATAACTCACCAGAGGTAATTTTATCAAAATGCCTCATCTGCGGCATGTTTTTAAGTGTATTTGATGAAGCTGTGTCAAGTGCATTCTGATCTAATCAATAAACAAGGTAGAGGCTCCCTTTCATTTGGGTTGATAACCTCCCTGAAAGGATACACAAAAGACACAGTCCTTATCTCTGGAAACCTGCTTGTCTTTGATGTGGTGCAAGGAATAGGTTCATAATGAAGGAATTTCATGCTAACTTATAATTACTCTTTTCCTCGTCTGCAGCTTGTGACGACCAATTGAGTGCTCAATGTGAGAGAAAGAAGGGAATAAAAGAACGCCGTGTGCTTTTCTGTAGATCTATGCTCCAGCTGTGATAGTGCAGCCCGAGCACAAAAGTGTCCTACCATTATTACCATTTTCTCCTCTCTAGCACACAGCGAGATACCAACAAAAAAAGGTGCAGTGACAAAAACCTTAAGAAATCTATCGAGAGAGCAGTGGGCGGTAATTATTTGCAAAAATGTGTGTGTGTGTGTGTCCTAGTCTTATGTAATCTACGCTGCAGTGCTACACAGCGGCCCTCTTTATCCCTGGCTTTAGCAGGCCCGTATCCTGTTGTCAGAATCACATGGAGAACAAGGACTGGAGTGCACTGCGCTAATCCCATTTTTCTTGCATTTAATTACCCACTATTTCAGAACGCTCACTGCACCCCTGGCATGCAGAACTGTTTGCTAAACCCAGAACTACCACTCTGCAGCACACTCTCTCCCCAAGGGAGGAGGGCTTGGCTGAGCAATTGTTCACACTCCTCACATGCGTGTCACATTAACATATCTGGCTCCCTGCACAGACATTAAATGCAGGTGAAGCACACGCAGGGTATTATCACTTTGTTTAGAACACAAAAGGCAGTGCGTGCATGCTCTTCCCCTCACTTCATTTCCCACAGACAACATCAGGCGGCACGCTTTGCATACTTGTGTTTTTTAATTTCCTGCCCGGATTCTGAATTCTGACCCTTAATCTCTGTTCTCAGCTGCGTGTAAGCCTTTTTTTTTTTTCTTTCTCCTCCTCCTTCTTTTGTGCCGCCTTTTATATAGCCGTGTTGTTTTTGCTCTGGCTCGTCAAAGCCTTCGCAGGAACACCATCAGCACGATGAATGGAGATGTTTATGTGCCAGTGTATCATGTTAATTTCAGTGCTGAGTCAATGGAATTGTATGCGTGATGAATGAACGGCGTTAATGGTGTTACATGAAGACTAGATCCAACACAAGTCTTTCACGATGAGCACAAGAAAACGGCAATAATGACGACATTATACCACAAGAGCATTTGTACGCCGAGACAATAAGTAACGCACCTCCGGGGAAAGCTTCCCGGATAATTATTTAATTGCAAGAATTTGCATGACCTTGCCGAAATCACGAACACTGCCAAATGGTACCTGCAGAGTGGGGGAAAGAGACGGCAATGTTCAGTGTATTGGCTCAAAGTGGCAAATGGCTAATTTGACAGTTGGAAAATTACCCCCACGCAGCACAAAGGCACCGAGGACAGGGATTGAATAACACATCAAAAGCGTGGAGAAATGGTAGGTGCATCGCGGATAACAATTTCATATCACGCAACGATCCAATTACATTGCAAACAAAGTAAGGAACAGTACTCAACTCCAGGCGATTATCAATTCAGGACAACATTTCATGGGGGAAATAGGCCCTCTATCCACACTGCAGAGTTAAAACGTCGACTAATACCCATCCAGGCACCCAAAAAAAAAAAGAAGAAAAGAAAAGAACGACACACATTCACAACATGAGCAGTAACGACGAGGACGTTTCCGATTCACAGCCGTTGCAGTCAGAAATACACCAACAATCGTAGCTGCAAATATGGAAATGTCTAATTAGCGGCGCAGATCGTGTGATAGCTCGCTGATTAACACGCCGTCCACGCGGTGCAGTCGGGCTCCTCTCCGCCTGCTGCGTCACCTCACCTCTCAACGCGATGACTCACCCGTTCCTCCGGAGCGCCTGCTTAACACGTGTAAACACCAGGCCATCGGCGTGCGCTTCTTCATCCTCACTCAGACAGGTTTCACACAGGTTTATCCACCGAGGGGGGGTTGTTGAGGAGCTAAAGGCTTGCGATAGCATCTGGGAGAGCATCTGGATGAACGCCGTTAGCTCTTGACTCGTATGAGACCGGGCGTACCTCGGCAAATCCTCTTAAGGATAATGCCGGATAAAGAAAAGGGGATAACGCTTTGCTTGTAAGACATTTACTAAAAGTCAAATTCAATTGGACGAGTTGCTGTATTTGATGTGAAAAAGAGAATTCCATACTTGGATTTTTTCATATAGGCATTTAGCAATCTGTGATGTTTAATGAAATGAGCAAATCCCAGAGAGAAAAGTGTATTCTGTCTATTGGAATAAAGCAAACACATAGCAACCATTTTCTGGTTGCTGGACATTGCATGTGTGAGTATGTGAATATAAATCAGTGGCTGCATTGTAATAGATGTTGTCTATCTATTATTTTCTTCCTATTCCATCACCATCATCACCCTTCTTCCTCCCCCGTCAGTGGAATAAAGCAGTGATTGTCAACCACTGTGCCGCGGCACACCAGTGTGCCGTGAGAGATCGTCAGGTGTGCCGTGGGAAAATGTCCAATTTCACTTAATTGGTCAAAAAAAATATTATTTAGTTGCCGCAAATGATTTTTCATTGTTGAGCGTCTGAGCTGCAATATAGTGGCTGGCAGAGTAATATAGAACAGGTCTGCACCTTGTTCTGCTATTAAACAAACTAAACGGCCGGATGGTATTGATCTTATCTACACAGCATGTCATTTATGGGTCGCGTCTACAACTCTGCTCTGCTCTGTGTCGCGCACGCGGAGTTCCACCTGATGCGCTGCACTCAGGTGAGACACAGCGGAGAGAGAGAGAGAGTGGCGAAAAATATGTCGCGTGCTTTTCACAATGGGATTTGCAGCTGCTGAAGCTATCACTATGTTAAGCTATGAGGTCTCACTTTTAAAGCCTAACAGTTCATGTGTTTGCAGGTCAAGACAAACAACAGGCTGCAGCCTGGAGCTCCATAAATGACGTTTCTGACTTAGAGAGGCTCTGGAAATATTCTTCCAAAAGCCTGAAAAACACCCTGCAGTGATAAAGCCTGCACACTTTGTGGTCGTCATTAAAATAAATGAACACCATGTTTCCTTTAAGTCAGTATTTATCAAACTGGGGCGGTATTTATTACAGGTGGGGCGCAAGAGGAAATGCTGGTTTTAAATGTTCACAGTCCGCCGTTAACAGGTTTGCGCCGATTCTTGGCATTTCGCCAAAAGCCGATCTTTATGAGATCTCAGTGAGGTCGGCTTTCTGCTGTTGTGTCTCTCATCATGGAGCATGAACTGAGAGCCGTATCAAATCTACAACCCCGTTTAAAAAAGATTTGTAGAGGAAAGCAGCTCTAATACTGATACAACGTGATGCTCACACATCTGCACTCATTCCGTTTTGTTTTGCAATAGCTTATTGTTTTCCACAATAAGCTATTTATTAGTAACTAAATATTAGTTATTTTTTGCATAACTTTATTTTCATTTTTCTAACAAAGTGATAACACTTTTTTTTTGTCTGATGGAGCAATCTGGTTTACTTGAAACACTGAATACTCTTCCATGCCAGTAGGTAGTGCAATAATGATCTACCATATATGCTATGTTATGCTACAATGTGACATTTTGTAACTTTTTAGGTTGTTGGTGTGCCGCGGGATTTTTTTATTGTAGAAAATGTGCCGCGGCTCATAAAAGGTTGAAAAACACTGGAATAAAGAACACAGAATAAAGATATTACTTTTAATTACATCTCCCGGTCCAGTCTCCCATAATGATTCTGTGAAAAGCTGCCGCTACATATGTTGGTGTTCAAAAGTCATAAAGAATTTTTTTTTAGCCGAACCTTAAATCATGTATAATCCCAGTCTGTCTGAACACATGCGGGGGCCATAACTCAGAGAGAAAAGAAAAGCTGTAGTTCAAAAGAGAGGTTCCATCACACAGCACCAGTGTGTCCCTCCATGCATATGATCTCATACTTACTGTGTGTGTGTGTTCACACAGCTGTGTTTGCTGTGGGTCCCTTGCATGGTAATATGTGAAGGCCACCATGGTAAACATGTCTCATATCTATGGGTTGACCTATTCCCACCACCGTGCATAAACATCAATGGCAAACACACAGACGGTGTACTGCTTTTGTTTTATAAACAATCGAGCATTGTTAGTATACTGTACAGTTATGTGCTCATCATATCCACAGGGAAACCTTATTTCTTATTCATTCATGATCCAAAAATGCTCTTTTTAAAACAAGGAGTAATAAATTGCTTCACAATAAAAGCATTGAGTTTCTAACAGGAGCAGGAGATTAAACACACATCATGTAATGTGTTCTTTACAGTACGTTTGATGTACATTAAAGTTGTGTTCCAGTATTATCTCAAGAAACTAACTGCAATATGTTTGTTTTCCTCATCGCCCTTCAGTGTTGCAAGAGCATCATTATTCAAACTTGCAGTTACTACCTTTTTAGATTTGCCAAAATACACAGAGGTGAACATTAAATACATGCAAATACAAACCAACAGCCTACCTGACATGAAACACACCTTCAGGCCTCGGCTGTCGCTGGACGCGTTGTGTTTTCGTGCAGCCGGTCTGACCGACGTCGGCTCCGTTCTCGTGAACGAGGGATCACAGGAACGCCTCGGGCACAATTCTTTAAATTCAGAACGAACCCGGAGTCAACGACTAACCGAGTCGGGTTTTCTTGTGCAAAGGTCACTGTGACAAAACGTGCTTTTGACATCATAATTATTATGACAATTTCACTAAAAAGGTCTAAAATGTTGACATTTTTGTGATGATATTTGGGACAGAAATGGATGTAAAGTGCAAAACACTGCTATATAATAACTGCTTTTAAAAATGTGAGGGGCAGGGCAGTGGAAGGCTCCACCCACTCGTTAAGGAGAGCATTGAGATCAGGTGTGGGAGGAGACACACCTGGTCGTGATTAACTGATTGTGTAGTTAATTACTAGAGCTCTGGACTTAGCTATGTTTTCAGTTCTTTTGCGTTTGTTTAATTCAAAACCTTTAAAACTGACCCTTGTGATGGGAAAATATCTATATGCTGTATTTTAAAGTTAAATCTTTGAATGTAACTGATGTTTCAATATGATGTGCTTAGATCAATAATTAACGACTGAAAAACATGTTTTTCTAAAGTTCGTGAAGGCATTCAGGTTCATGCTACCTGATAAAACCCCCAAGGGGCCAATGACTTGGTTTTAAGGACAATGACTTGATTTTAAGGCTAATAACCTGTTTACAGAACGTTCAAAGTACGCTGATAAAAACTCTGAGAGGCTAATGACTTGTTTTATATAATAATCAAGGCACGAACCACGCAGAGGAACAGATGAAAATGCTGACATGGGACACTCAGTCCAACGTACATCACGTGTTCGTTCTAACGGGAACCAATCAGGGATAAGATGGATTGTGAGGGGATGGTCCTCTGAAATTGTATAATTATTGACTGTTTTTAGCAATAATCGGTGTGGAAACCTGTACAGACATTGTTGATTGATGGCTGTTCAACTTTCTTCCTGCCTGCAAGCATTTAATAAACTGACAGAAGCATCTTGTCCAGTGAAACTCTGCTTGTGTTTTTCCATTTTTGATTGAGACCTTTTTGACCTTTCCTCCCGAACTACATAGAATTTTTCCATTACAATTTGGCGTCACGAACAGGATTGTTTGAAGTTTCGTCGGGACTCCAGAGGTCAGCTGGGAAAGTGCACTTCGAAATCGAAAAGAAAGATTTCGCCCCAATCCACGACAGATTCAAGTGAGACGGGGACCAGCGGCGGACGGAGGACCGATTGGCTTCACAGCGATTCAAGACAAAGAAATAAATTCTTCATATCGGGTGAGAAGTTTAAATTCCAATCATAAATTGTCTGTTGGAAAACAAAGGGTTAAATTACGTAGATAGAACAAGCAGAGACAAGAGACAGGGTGTGTCTGTTGGTTTTGTCAATTGTAATTAATATAAAGGTCTCCTTAAATTCTGTGCCAATATAAATCCAAGCAGAGGTTTAAAGAGTGGAAGAAAGGACTAAGATTACGAAGTAACGTTTGAACTTTAAAATACCTATATTTTAAAGATCGTAATCCCCCTTGACCACTGTGGAAGAAAGGAATAAGATTACGAAGTAACGTTTGAACTTTAAAGAAAACCTATATTTTAAAGATCGTAATCCCCCTTGACCACGGTATCTATATAAGAATTCAGAATCCAGCAAGAAACTTGTTATGAGGTGAGCGGAACTGTGAATATAGGATACAGCTCTATACAAGAATTCAGAATCCAGCAAGAAACTTATAAAGGGGTGAGCGGAACTGTGAGTATAGATAAGGTTTTTAACTCAGTTTTTCCAAAGAAATAGAAACTAGAAATATACTGACGAGTGTATTTTATTTTGAAAGGGAGTACTCGCCACTTGTTTCATTATGTGTGGTAAACATGCTAAGCCCGCCCCCAGGGGGCCAATTGTGGAGATAATGGCACAGAAATATGGTGACCAAAGTATTGGCTGTTTAAAAAACTGGAATTAAAATATAGATTTCCAGTGAAAAAGAAAAAGGGAAAATGGAGAAAAATGGAGAAAAATAGTTCAGTTCAAAACTTAGAGAAAATGGAGAAAAACAAGTGCTGTCTTGAACAATGGGAAAAAGAAAAAGAGAAATAATAAAATATGGGGATGAATCTTTAGACTATTTGCCTGTTCAAACAAATAGTGTGTTGAGATTAAATGGTTGGAAACCATAGAAAGTAACAGAAGGTGTTTAAAAATGGGGAACGATGAAGCAGAATGTAGGGAAAGGAAGGTAATATGTGAAATGATGCCTGATAGTAGATGCTAACACGACCAGAGCAGACAAAGCTTCTCAGAAATCCTTTTCTCTCTTATTGCACACAGAATGAACCCTGATCTCAGACGCATGCCCTCTACCGTATTCACCACCAGCCAATCAACAGCCTGCAGACAACAAGCTGCTGAAAGCGACAGAAGATTACACCAAGCTGCACGCTGTGAACGGACAAGTGGCCTCCAAGAAACCAAGAACCAGAGGTGAGGTCTCAGCTAATTGAGAGTGCCGTCTCTGCAGCAGTAACACTGAGCTGCATCGGCTGTGAAGAAGCCCACCTCAGACCTCATGCGGAGAAGCAAGCTGTGGCCAAAAAGGAAAAAGACTGAGTCAAAAGAAGAAGAACTGTACGTGGCTCAAGAAACCATGGCCCAAGCTGCTCAACGCATGACAAAAAGTAGGTCCAGTCCTATTCAGCAAAATCAGTCAATACGTGACGAAAGCACAAGCTAGCGTCCGTCCCAGAAGAGCTGACAATCTAGAGTTCAAGAAACTTTGTGAAAGCAGTTTGCGCTGGGATTACAGTCCAGTTTCCAGGACGAATGGATATGTCAATCATTAACGCCACCAGAGACATTGGACTTATGAGTGTCCACAACGGGACGAAAACCGTGTCCAGAAAGCACAAAGACATCAGGAATCTGGCTGACGTGAGGAGGGGCAGGCGAGAGATAAGGGGAAAATCTTGTGTAAACAGCAGAGAGGAGGGGTGAGAAGCAAAGAAACACACACACACACACACACACACACACACAGACACAACACACGCAAAGGAAGAAAAGCATGTTCCACTAACCGCACATACACACACGTACATGCACAGATACAATCACATATTTAGAACGGGCATCAAAGTTAGTTACAGGGACATAAATGTATATACTATATATATTTATAGAATACCACTGTGTCTTTTTAAAGATTACCAGAAACTATTTTGATAGTAAGGGGATTTGAAAGTGTTTTTCCTCGTAGATTCAGGAACCACAAAGTTAGTTTTGTGGAACAAAAGGATTTGTCTCACCGTAAACTTAGTGGACAATATGTCTATTTCATAGGAACCTTAGGTTTGACGTTTAAAATAACTTATTTACGGTAGAGAAAGGAGCTCTCTAAGCATGCAATTTTTGTTTTTTTGTGCTCAGACATCTGTCCGGTAAATTTGTTCGGCAGAGACTTGAAGCTGATGTATATTAATCAGTTTGATTCCCACACTTAAAAGGTTTAAAAAGTCGTACGCACTCCCACCAACATGACCATGGTCCAAGATAGCACATCACAGATAAGTATATTAGTGGTTTATTTGTTTATCTTTTCTAGTAGAAAGAGAGCTGGAATAACGTTGTTCTCTTGTCATTTTCCATTTTGAAGAAGTAATGAGTTCCACGCACAAGCAGTGCACAGCGTATGTTTCCTTGGGAAAATATGCTTCATATGAATACATTTGTTTTAGGATTTGCAATGTTAATATTAATATTCTTCAATGTTCTACTATGTGTGGTCTAATCGGAGATGTACAGTTTTCTGTTATCCTCACAGACCCTCTAGAACAGCTGCTCAAAGTGGACTCCTCCCACCCACACGTCTCCTTGTCCAGTATCAGACTGCGTAGTGGAGAGACTTGGGATATGTTGTGCTGAAATTTCAGTCTGTTACAGATTGGAAAGCAACAGGTGATTTTCAGGTGATGTATTCACCGCGCACAGGTATTTACAAAAAACTATTCTATACTTGCACATCTGCCTTACGCTCTGTGTATTTGTTTGATGATGATAAACCACACACTGTCTCATTTCTTGCTGACGCCTGCAGTCTCCCCCATCCTTACAGGAAGCTCCTCTTCTGGGTGACGGGTAAAAATGACGTAGGACTCATCAGAAATGCACAACCTGTGGTCATCACACCTAAATTCTTGTTTCGGTTTTGCAAAACATCACTAAAATATTGATGGCATAACTCCTGTGTTAACTTTCTTTTTGCAGGCAGGCGTAATCAACCCCTGCAATAACTCACCTGTGTGTACTTACATTTTCCGTTGGGGGAAAAGAAAAAACAGAGATAAAGGACCAAAAGAGTGGAGGTTTGTTCAGGACTTACAGGCAATTAATGCAGATGTCCATCCGTGAGCCACTATTCCAGATCTGTACCTCAGTGTGGGGCAGAGACAGTGAAATACCTTGTCACTGAAGGACATGAAGCTAGTCGATTAGTTACATTTTTTTGTACAGCAACAAGTATGCTCCTCTGGAGACTTCCCTTTGCACCCTAATCCATGTTAAAAGTCTCTCCTCATGTGTCAAACTCATGATGACAGACTTTGTTCCGTAGCATAGTTTTTGAGTAAGCTAGATTTGGTCGCAGCAGGACAAACGCGTTGTCTCCGTGCTGTGGCTTAAAAAGCCTTTTAGAGATGTTGTTGGTTATGCGAACATGACGTTTAGACGCTGCAATGTTTTTAACCCTAAATCTCTTCTTCCAGAACTTGAGGATGGCGGAACTGTTTTGTAGAACTCAGAGTGCTATGAATCTCTCTGATATTCATTTGTCTAACCTTGATCTCATTCTCTAGGTGGATGAGTCCAAATCACGTGATCCATCAAAAGGACATAATCATATTGGTTTTGTTGTTAATTCAGATTGTGCCACCTTTGTATATGATTCTCCTTCTCACCATTTCTCCGCACAGGCAGCTGGATTGGTCGTTGTCTAATGGATAACAAATTGATTCACTAAAGAAAATTCTCAACAGGTTCCACAGTTTGAACATATGCTGAAGGTAAAAGTACTGTTAAGTATAGCAGACATATGGTCTGAGTGAGTTGAAGTTCCTCTTGCTGTATTAAACAGCTACAGGTTGTCCGGTCAAGTGAGATGACTGAATATAACACGGCAGCAGTGCGAGGGTTTTACTCTAAAACTCTACTGCTTAGATTTTCAGGAAACCTGCAAAGTAGTAATAGATGAATTAAGTCAAACAGCTCAGCTCACTGCGTCGATGAGGATGAGAAAACAGAACACACAGCAATTTAAGACCTTTTGCAACATCACCTTATGTGGGGGTGAACGCACCCAGGGCTCCTCTCCCATCCACCGCCTATGCGAGGATGAAAGGTTAGCGTGTATTATGTGCAACTCTCTTTTGCTTTGTCTAACATAAGAAAAGCAGGTGTCGGAAGCCCTTCCGAAGGAAGCCACAGGTCCGCTACACAAACTACAGCCCGGTGACTACGTGGTCGTGAAGGACCTCAGGAGGAAGAGCTGGAAGGCGAAACGGTGGCAAGGCCCGTTCCAGATCCTACTCGTCACCCACACCGCACTCAAAGTTGCTGAGAGGGCTACCTGGATACATGCATCCCACTGCAAAAAGGTCCCGACTCCATCAGACGTAGAGCTAACCAGTGGAGACGAAGACGACGACGACAACAACGACGACAACTACCAACGAGGAAGCGACGCACCGGACGCCACATTCGGATGGGATTATATAATCACACACATGCATCTTGATCAAAAGAGTCGTAGACAGTGACTCTGACAGGTTTTGTGGAAACCTAGCAGGTGTTAACACAAGCAAAATCATTCCCACAAGATCAGTTGCTTGGATGAACTTCATGCAATCAGACTGGATGAAAAACACGCACACAAACATGGTGCAACAACGACCATGGAATCCATTTCGTCCAGGGCGTGGAACACGAGGAACTATGTTTTTATTATTACCTGGCAGAAAGACTATGGCTTGTATCCAGTACCCCACTACGACGAACATGAAGTTGACTTTGACACAGACACTGACGATGCTCCTGAATGGTACGAGTAGAAACATGCCAACATTAATTCTTTCCTTACTTAGCTTGCTGCATAATAAAGATTTTTTTTATTAAAATGTTTGTTTTCATCATAAAGGAAGACATACAAATATATATATTTTTGCAATGTTAAATGATTATAATATAATCAAAAGAGTGGAATGTGATGGGAAAATATCTATATGCTGTATTTTAAAGTTAAATCTTTGAATGTAACTGATGTTTCAATATGATGTGCTTAGATCAATAATTAACGACTGAAAAACATGTTTTTCTAAAGTTCGTGAAGGCATTCAGGTTCATGCTACCTGATAAAACCCCCAAGGGGCCAATGACTTGGTTTTAAGGACAATGACTTGATTTTAAGGCTAATAACCTGTTTACAGAACGTTCAAAGTACGCTGATAAAAACTCTGAGAGGCTAATGACTTGTTTTATATAATAATCAAGGCACGAACCACGCAGAGGAACAGATGAAAATGCTGACATGGGACACTCAGTCCAACGTACATCACGTGTTCGTTCTAACGGGAACCAATCAGGGATAAGATGGATTGTGAGGGGATGGTCCTCTGAAATTGTATAATTATTGACTGTTTTTAGCAATAATCGGTGTGGAAACCTGTACAGACATTGTTGATTGATGGCTGTTCAACTTTCTTCCTGCCTGCAAGCATTTAATAAACTGACAGAAGCATCTTGTCCAGTGAAACTCTGCTTGTGTTTTTCCATTTTTGATTGAGACCTTTTTGACCTTTCCTCCCGAACTACATAGAATTTTTCCATTACACCCTAACGTCTGTTACACCTGCTTAAACTTAAGTGACAACTTTTACGAACTTGCAGAACTTCATTTTAACATGGTGCATGCAAAGACAACTTGAATTGGGCAGTGTGTACAATACAAAAAGGTAAACTAGTATTGCCATGAAAGCTTCCTTGACACAATTCTACACCTTCCCATCTTAATAACTGAATAACCTGTCCTTAATAACTGAATAACCTGTCCTTAATATCTGGGCGTAGATTGCCTGACTCATTTCCAGCTGAGCAACCTCTCCATCCACCAGCCTTTGTACAGTATAAGGTATATGCTAAGTTTATCAATTACCATTCGGCTCAGGTAGCCGTCTAGACGGTGCCAGCGAGGCCCTGCAACATACTGACATTAACGATGTAATTATTCCTCAGATGGATAATGGTTTATTTACAAAACCCCGTCACCGGTGGGGTCACGTTCATTCCAGATAAAGCAATTTGCTTTGATAGACCCTCCGAAGCTGCTTGTGCATGCAAATGGCAGCATTCATTAGTGTGTGACTGCTCCCTGCGTGGCAGAGAGAGGCTATTACCACCCGACACTGGGCGCCATTACCAGACCGAAGAAAGTGAGATGGATGGACCTTTTGTCTTCACACATATCCAATGCTTAATTTTATTAATTTGGGTCCTTGCATGTGGGAGTGGTGTGTTTTTCCAACAAACCCCCTCCCCTTTCAATCCACCCGCAGACGAGTTCATCCGCCGGACTGCGATGTTTGCACTGTTTAGACGAGGTAAAGCGCGACGGAGCGAGAGCACACGCGGTCGGTGCCGTCGACACGAGCTGCACATGGCCCCGCGGACAGAATGACTCATTAATCATCAGAGTGCGCGCCGAAAGTGGGATGCCAGGCGGCTGAGAGTGTTTTCGGGTGCAGAAGCAACAGCGTAATGACACGGATTCAACGGGACAAGCCTCGCTATTATACGTCCTGGTTGATAATGAAGCAGCTCAAGTGTAAACAAGCGGAAATCTACTGGTGAAACACGGCAATGCAATAGTGTTCTCTTATTAATAAGTGTGGTGAGGCTGTGATGACACGGCGGTCCAGATGAGGAAGGTTAATTGACGCGGTTAAACGATATACATGTCATGCATCACGGACATGAAGGATTGTCAATGTTACACCACTCCAAATAGGCAGCAACACCTTCATTATTTATGATATCACCGAGAGCAATGTTGTAGATTTACACGCATCGTAATACCGTCGCTGTCTGTAGTAGTTCTTTTCAAATTCGGCTTGATGCGATTCATTACCTTACCACTTATGACTAAAAGTGTTGGAGAGAAAATAAACCAAACATCTCAGGATTCACAAGTTGCCTTGTGCGTCTCGGTGATCAGTCATCCCGGCTGGCTGCAGGTTTTTGTCGGCAGGGGTGTGTCACAACAAATCGGATTGCAGCCTCCGTATACCTTCAGCTAAGCGTGATGGAGTGTCTCCACTCTTTGCCGTAATTTACCTTCCGCGGCGCTCACGCCAATTAGGAGCACATTCATCAAATCCATCTCTGACCTTGGCGGATTTCGTCGTGTCATGAGGTGGCGCTCCCGAAGACCGTAAAATCCTCAGAACATTTAATTTGGAAGGGCACTTTTTTATCTACTTATCTTAAATCATGTGTATAAAAAAAATATTCACACCAATACAAGGATGCGGTTTAGCTTTACTGGAGGATTAGCTGATTACCACAAGCTGTGCAGGAGCATACCAGATGACACAGACGTGCATGGCAGCCCGGTATTTATTTTACAGTCGCTTCATCACTTAAAGGTAGTCGCATAGCAAAAAACGCAACGCTGCTACTGCCCTTACCCGCTGCATATAAGTACCTCCCCATGCTGCATTGCATGGCAGAGTATACTGTACTGAAAGTCAGCAATCTCCCAGGAATGTGCAGGTGGGGAGCCAGACAGCTTTAGCTTCGCAGGCAGGGTGATAGAGGAGACAGAGGAGTGTGTGTGTGTGTGTGTTAGAGGAAGTACTTAGGAGATGAGACACGCTTGCAGAGGAGGGGGTAGAAGAGACGGAATGGTCTGTGAGTGAATCGGGGAAGAAAAGCAAAAGAGGCAAAAAAATATAAGAGCCTGCAAAACCAGAGGGAATACATAGAGATGGTCTGCAGGAAAAAGCAAGATAATATTGTTGAGTAATTTCAACTAAGGCCATTGTGCAGTGGATATATATATATATACCGTAAACGTCGGGTTACAAGCCGCTCCTACGGCTGATCAGTGTCCCCGCTGTAGCAAGCTAGTAGCAATTCTAGCTAGCGCTGCTAGCGCTTCTGCTGCTACTGCCAGCTGCTGCTGCTCGCGTCCCCTCTGCCCAAGTCGGGTGTCGAGCCTGGTCCCGCTACCTTCGGTGGTTTTCGGGGAGCTAGCGGAAGTTAGCGGAGAGCTAGCGGAAGTTAGCGGGGAAGTGACGGAGCGCTAGCAGCAGCTGGGAGCTAACGGGGACACTGACCGAAGGTAGTAGCGGCTCGTAACCCGACTTTTACGTAGGGTGACCAGATTTGAGTTTGTGAAAAAGAGGACACTTCGTCGGGGGGGGGGGGGGGGGGGGGGGGGTAGAGCATATGAATATACGTGAACTTACATTTACGTTTCGGCATGGCTGCAGATGTCATGTGCTGTTGTAAACAATGCAACTAGTGGAGGTGGCAAGGTGCTCAGTGTTGCCGGATTGGAAATGGCAAAGTATCGTACCAAAGGCTCAAAATGGTCGTATTTGGAGGATAATTATCGTGCATCTGGCAAAGTCGTAAGGGAGATACCATTTCCAAAACTTGTAAGGGCGTAATAATTTGTGAAAGACCCAGACAAACACAAATATCCAACGAGGCAAAATCCCGGACGTTTTTGGAATCCCTGCCGGACGCATTTTTTAGGTCTCGAAAAGAGGACACCCTAGTTTACGGTATACACTCACCTAAAGGATTATTAGGAACACCTGTTCAATTTCTCATTAATGCAATTATCTAATCAACCAATCACATGGCAGTTGCTTCAATGCATTTAGGGGTGTGGTCCTGGTCAAGACAATCTCCTGAACTCCAAACTGAATGTCAGAATGGGAAAGAAAGGTGATTTAAGCAATTTTGAGCGTGGCATGGTTGTTGGTGCCAGACGGGCCGGTCTGAGTATTTCACAATCTGCTCAGTTACTGGGATTTTCACGCACAACCATTTCTAGGGTTTACAAAGAATGGTGTGAAAAGGGAAAAACATCCAGTATGCGGCAGTCCTGTGGGCGAAAATGCCTTGTTGATGCTAGAGGTCAGAGGAGAATGGGCCGACTGATTCAAGCTGATAGAAGAGCAACTTTGACTGAAATAACCACTCGTTACAACCGAGGTATGCAGCAAAGCATTTGTGAAGCCACAACACGCACAACCTTGAGGCGGATGGGCTACAACAGCAGAAGACCCCACCGGGTACCACTCATCTCCACTACAAATAGGAAAAAGAGGCTACAATTTGCAAGAGCTCACCAAAATTGGACAGTTGAAGACTGGAAAAATGTTGCCTGGTCTGATGAGTCTCGATTTCTGTTGAGACATTCAGATGGTAGAGTCAGAATTTGGCGTAAACAGGATGAGAACATGGATCCATCATGCCTTGTTACCACTGTGCAGGCTGGTGGTGGTGGTGTAATGGTGTGGGGGATGTTTTCTTGGCACACTTTAGGCCCCTTAGTGCCAATTGGGCATCGTTTAAATGCCACGGCCTACCTGAGCATTGTTTCTGACCATGTCCATCCCTTTATGGCCACCATGTACCCATCCTCTGATGGCTACTTCCAGCAGGATAATGCACCATGTCACAAAGCTCCAATCATTTCAAATTGGTTTCTTGAACATGACAATGAGTTCACTGTACTAAAAGGCCCCCACAGTCACCAGATCTCAACCCAATAGAGCATCTTTGGGATGTGGTGGAACGGGAGCTTTGTGCCCTGGATGTGCATCCCACAAATCTCCATCAACTGCAAGATGCTATCCTATCAATATGGGCCAACATTTATAAAGAATGCTTTCAGCAGCTTGTTGAATCAATGCCACGTAGAATTAAGGCAGTTCTGAAGGCGAAAGGGGGTCAAACACAGTATTAGTATGGTGTTCCTAATAATCCTTTAGGTGAGTGTATATATAGCGCATCTATGAGTGTTGAGAGTAACAGGGAGGGGTGGGGGATGAAGCCGGGACATGAGAGAAAGAGAAGAAGAGAGCAGAGAGAGTTCAGGGAGGCAGGTTAGACAGGAGAAAAAAAAATCTGTTTTGGAGGAGATCGCGGCATCAGACCTTGTCACAGGCAGCCAGTGTGCAGATGTTACAATGGACAAAAGGTCCCGGTCCCCCGTGATCTGGAACAGCTTGAGTATGGCTGCCAGGGCTCTCCGCCGGAGTGGTCAGGTGGGCGAGAGATGGATATAATAAGATGGGCTATTGTGTTTGGATGGGACCGCGCCGAGCCAGGGCACTAAAGGTCTAATGAGGCATCGTGTTCACACGATCACACATAAATACACGACAATGCGGCCACCTGATCGCCGTGGTTGCACCGGCGCCGCAGAAATTGAACAGCCTGTTGGAAATAATGGAGTGTGAACACCCCCCTGACCTCGGACATAAATAACGTGAGCATGAAAACAATGCAACAAAGAAAAAAACTGACAGATGTCAAATCTGTTTCCTCGCGCTTGTCTATGTGGCGTTTGCGTGCACGTCCACATGTGTGAGGATTCACATGCTGCGGTATTGTAGCTGTTATGATGCATTATGGGGGTTTGGATTCACATAACTCAGCCCATCTGTATTGCACATGTCTGCGTAATGTGTCCTGGGCTGCCAGGTGTATTGTTGGCCATTGTTTTGCAATCTGACACAAGGCTATTGCTCTGTTTTTTTTCTTCTTCTTTATTTAAATTTTTGCATTCAATGTCGAGTTCAATAATATCCAGCATACTTAGGTAACATTCACTTTGGAGCATGTCTGCACATTTTCTTGAGCAAGACAAGGCTTTCTTTTACATTTATTACAATTCATCTGGCATGAAAAGACAACCAAATAGTTTTACTTGAGACATCTAGACCAACTAATCACCAAACTAAAGGCCAAGCACTGCAAATGATGCTTAAGGAAAACATTATGATTTTCTGATTTTCTTGTGATTACAGTAAGTGTATAATTGCAAGAACATTCTGAACATAAAGTGTCAACTGAGGCCTTTTAAAAAAAAGCACCTCGTGGGATTTGTTTACCATTAATAATGTGCATAGGCTCCGCCCTTTTTTGGATTCTATGGCTAACACTCACCCGCAATCACAGGTATGCATTAGCCCACAGAAAATGTGCAAAACCTTATGCTACGTTCTCACCAAAAGTGTTTTTCAAAACGCTTTTTACCACTTTTTGTGGTCAATTTGCGTCATTCGCTTCATTCGCTTTTTCACGTGCGCCATCCACCATTGAAATAACCACTAGTTCTGCTTTATACTTGTTGCGGAAGTCCCACAAACGTCGGAAACATCAAAACGCCATCGTGTTCGGGTTCATAATATTATCCGTAGGGACACAGCTCCAGGAACAGCGTTTGAATGACTCAGCGTCAGGCGAATTTTTTGCCCGAGTTGAAATATTTCAACTTGCTAGAGCCTCGTTATTCGCGTGTTTCGCAACCATTGACGTCTGTGCATTGACTTTGCATGCAATCTACTTGAGCGAATAATTCGCAACGCTTTTGTTGTGAACGCAGCATTAGAGCATAAAGTCCAGTGGAGAGCTCCGCTTGTCTTTATAGAACTATGGTTACAACATCGTAACCTTCTTCATCGAGCCATGTTTGATTGACAACACTCGCGTGGGCGGTATTACTAATACATGATGCGTGTTCACTGTATTTATAGCCAACAAAAATAGTGAAGACGCCTCAGCTGACTTATTTGTGTGCATGTGGACAATTTTCTTTTGGTGACCGTGTCAAAATGAGCAGCACGATATCTATTTTTCACAGGAAGCGCTTCCGACGTTCTCCGCCCTCGCGCTCTTGGCTGCAGGTGATCTGTCATGCAGGGATGGGCTCAAACGTGCTCCTCCCATAGCTCTCATCATAACGGCACCATTAAGATGCTGCATGTCACAAAGTGTGACCAAAGGCCCTTTTTTTTTCTCCTATTGAAGTGCCGGGCTAAGAGTCGCTGCTGGTATTTTCCATCTTGCTGCAACGAGGGCCCATGGGTGTTTGAACACATTAGTGCTTTCGAGGGTAGCTGCAAGCCGTTACCATGCCACTGTGTTTGAACTCAGCAGAAGTTATTTCTTTCTGTAGTCATTATTGGATCCATTTATTTTCGCGGGTATGGTAATGTCTCTGGACTTCGTCGAGCTTTTGATGGCTTCAAAGAGGTATGATGGAACGTCGGGGTCAGGTTTAATGCGCTCGGCGGTAAAGAGTTTAGTGTCAGAGCTTAGGATATAGAACACTGTTTTGCATTGATGTCTTGCATTAATGTGCTGTGTAGTTGTGTCATTCACAGGAGCGGCCATTGATGTCGAAGCATAAGAGTTGCTATTTATCTTCTCCGGCGCGACACACAGTGACTTCCACAGGAAGCTGCCGTAGGGCTCGTAACCAAGCATTCGAATGGACACACACACACACACACACACACACACACACAAAGCACGGATGTGGTTTCACTGCTTATTCACATTTTAATCCAAAGTAATTTACAATACTATCATAAACAATAAGGACATTCTTTCAAACCAGGAATTGTGTTTTTTTAAGTACCCTCTCAAAAACAAGGATCTACTGATGTGCACTAAATGGGGATGACTGAGGAAACGCAACAGTAGAAGCTGAGTGTTGTATATCCAGCTCTGCAGCCCGATATGAAGCTTCTCCGAAATGTTTCCACTCTGTTGTGGATGAAATGGAGGTTTTGTGTTGTTTCTCGGTTTGTTTGTTTCTCTGATGCGTTCACCCGACCATACTTACGGTATAGCTGTCACCGCTGAACGCCAGCTGTGAGATGTGGATGTTATTTAAATTGCGCAGATGGCAAGGCGGAGAACGCTACCGGTCTCACTTAATGAATGCTGGCAGTAATAAATGAGTCAATTCTTCATGTTCTCAGCCGAGAGGATGTGTGTCAATATCACTCAGAAAACTGACGTGTCACAGATGAGATGAGAAAAGTAGAATTATACTCGTAGCAATACTGTGATCAGTCATGATAAGTTGTGGAATGGAACAAAAAAAAAAACTGGTGGGGATTTATTATCAAGCAAAAAAAAACACACCATGGATTCAGCAGCCTGCTGTGAAGAGTCCCATGAAGCCATGGGCTCAGTTTATTGTTAATTCAGGTGCATGCTGGGGATGTTTTATTTGCCCCGTGTGAGCTGGCACCCCGCGCGATTGTTCTCTAACAGGCTGTAATAGATTATAAAGCCTTTTCAACAGGTATTTAAATGATTTTCAGAGGGTTTAAAAACATATTACAAGAGTTATTTTCTTACCAGTGTCTGTCAGGTAATACGACGTAGCCAAAAGTAGGTGGACGCCCGAGTACTACCCACATTTATTATCCTCGGGCAGCTTATTCTAAAGTGATGGGCATTAAAGACTTGAAACATCCTTCATAAAAGCTGCTGAAACACGAGTCGTGCATCGCATGTGGACGAATACAACCGTGAATTATAAGCTGTGTAAAACTTTGTGGAAAGAGCCGGCTCATTGAACCCCGGCCTATTAAGACATTCTAGACTGTGTGCGAAAGGCAGTGGCGGGCCGTGGATTTTTTTACCTGTGCCTTCAGTGCCCAAAATTTCAATGTAAACTTTGTGATTCTGTTTAGGCCAGCAGAGAAGGCTTAGCAGGCCCTGACGGCCCGAGACTCGAGTCTGAGGAACCATTACGATGCTCCGTTTTTTTTTAAGGGCACTTTATTCAAAATGAACTTTTTGGATTGGATTGCATGTACAATGTGCACAAGGATGAGGTTTCTCCCCCAAAAGAAGACATGGCAAGCAAAACGGGGATCATTGGGTTGATGGACCTGTAGCTATGGGGTGATGCAGCATCATATTTTCAATGATATTGTGTATTTAAATGTTATGTTTGGTCATCTCATGGATGTATTTAATTGTCAATATCTAGATAAAAAAATGCTTTTCACAGACTCCTCATGGATAAACAGTTTTTTTGTATCTTGCGAGACGTTTTATCTCCACGTGGCTCACGTTGGCTTGATTCTCCTCTCTGGGATGAATGCCACACATTTCTGTTAGATTTATTTCATCCATAAATGGTGGATCCACTTCTCCTAAAACTGGGTGTAGGTGGGTTTGTGAGACACCATTTGCCTGCTGGTGATACTGAAGATGTTGTTTCTCCCCCTGAATGACATTGATGAAGGCTACACCGCCAAAACAGCTTTGCTGGAAGTGCTACAGAGACGAAGCCCAATCATACTTCCAGACTCTGAGCTGGTATTTCAGTTTTTTTTCCTCATATACAGACTCATTCCGCCTCAATTTAGTCTTTGAATGGAACTGAATTCACGGCCCCGGTGCATATTTTTTTGATGAGGCTCGATGAGAGATTACTTTCTCAGACACGTGAAGGATTGTGAGTGAGAGGCCTCCGTTCTGCAGGAG
This sequence comes from Myoxocephalus aenaeus, assembly GCA_038501785.1. Lineage (NCBI taxonomy): Eukaryota > Metazoa > Chordata > Actinopteri > Perciformes > Cottidae > Myoxocephalus > Myoxocephalus aenaeus. The sequence continues at coordinate 5,839,267 of JBAMJR010000070.1, read as the reverse complement.
AGGAAACGACTCAGCTTCCTAATGAAGTAATCAGACCAGGGATGATGTTTATCAGTCCAGCAATCACGCGGCTTGAAATCCACTGAAAGAAAGCCAGATGAGTTACATGGATTCACTTTATCTGGCAGATTTTCATCAGTCCTGGAACGCACTTTTCATAGATGTGCCGACAAAAATAAATGCACCGTAATCGGGCACGTTCAGATGGAAGTTTGTTCTGAAAAGACTGCATGTACCACGAGTGAATTAACATGTACCGTAAAAGTCGGGTTACAAGCCGCTCCTACCTCCGGTCAGTGTCCTCGCTGTAGAAAGCTAGGAGCAGCGCAAGCTAGGAGCAGCGCTAGCTAGCGCTGCTGCTAGCTAGCTAGCGCTGCTGCTACTGCCCGCGTCCCCTCTGCCCAAGTCGGGTGTCGAGCCTGGTCCCGCTACCTTCGGTGGTTTTCGGGGAGCTAGCGGAAGTTAGCGGGGAAGTAACGGAGCGCTAGCAGGAGCCCCAGCTGGCTACAGCGGGGAGCTAACGGGGACACTGACCGAAGGTAGTAGCGGCTCGTAACCCGACTTTTACGGTATTGCTGAACATAAGAAAGCAAAACATTTTTTAAACTGTTGGTATTAATAGAACCGCTGTATGACCACTGAAACATTGTAATAAAAAGGGATTTAATGCGTCACTTTGTCTTGAAGCCCCATGAGGGAAAATGTTGTTTTAAAGCCTTTATTATTTCAATATGCTTTGTTTTTACATGCATTTTATGAAACACTTAAGCAATCAAATTAGCAGAGAAAGAAACACGTAGGGGACGTTGCTTTTAATTAGCCTGGGGCATCAAAGTAGATTAATCTGGTTGAGTTTGACAGCTTTTGTGGAGCTTTGAGTTTAAATTATTTTGCTGTATATATTGTCCCCAAAGGTTAAAAATAAACTTAAATTCTTCTTTTCCCATTTTGCTGCAAACATGTACTTCGTTTAATGAGTAGAGTCGAACCCTCCTAACTGTTCACAAGTGAAATGGTCACTCTGAGAAATGTATGTTTTTTTAGAGAGAATATCAAAGACAATCTGGAGGCCTTAGGCCTAAATCACAACTTCTCCCTCACCATCGACAACTCCACTCTGTCTCCTCCCCACACATCCGCAACCTCGGAGTCGTGTTTGACAGCAACCTCTCCTTCGAACACCACGTCAAACAAATCACCAGAACTGCCTTTTTTCACTTAAAAAAACATATCCCGTCTCCGCCCATCACTCTCCTCATCTGCTGCCGAAACCCTGATCCACGCCTTCATCACCTCCAGAATCGACTATTGCAACAGTATTCTCTATGGCACATCATCCAAAAAGCCTCAATAAACTCCAGTACATCTAGAACTGTCAGGAACTCTCTCCCCAAACTCATCCGTGACTGCACCGACCTTCCCATATTCAAAACCCACCTCTTCAGAACTGCTTTTAATGTGTGTGCTCCATGTTCTTATTGTTTTTATTTATCTGCTTTTATTGTATGATTTTAAAAATGTTTTGTCAAGTTTCTTTGAGTACCACGAAAAGCGCTATATAAATTAAATGTATTATTATTATTATCATCTTTTTGGGTCACAAACGCCGTCGTCACTGGGGGAATACGATTCACCGGGAACGGTAATAAAAGTGTTGCTTCATTTATTGGTTTATTCCTCCTCTAAATAAATTTCCCTCGGAGAGCCGCGTGACTTTTCTGTGAGGCGGCCGCCTTGCGGGCTCCGCAAATTAGCTTTTGAGTAACTGAGACGAGATTCCACACTGCCACATGTGTGCGTTTCAATATGTCATCCACACACGATGCTGCAGACATTTCCCCAGAGGTTTGGGAACCAATTGTGTTCCTCACACAACACGCGTGATGATGGGAATGATCTCTCCCTGTTCTCCACAGGGAAATCCACCCAATATAACTAATAAATACTTGTCCACGTCTGTTTGTTTTTGTGCTAAATATTCTGAGAAATTATCCCTTGAAGTAGATGTGAGAGCGTTGTTTGTGTGATGTTTCCATGACGGATGCCTCAGGCAACAGAAGAAAAAAGCCCAGTGCAAAAACAAAAAAATCCTCAAAAAGGTTTTGTAAACAGTTTTTTTTCAAAGCTCGTCAACAATAGCCCATTTCTTCTTAATCTCTGTATATGTTATGCTTTCATCTTTGAGGTTGCTGCTCATTTTGGGAGGCAGCGAGCAGGTATGGAGCCCACGGAGCGTGCGAGTGCTGTTGGATGGCGGCACGCAAACGCCACAGCAAACACGGACATCCCCGGAGGCTTTTCTTCCTCTGGCTGTCTTTTTATCTACAGATCAAAAATAATGTGGGATAATCACACCGTTATACGTAAGCATGGCAAACAGCGAGGAACAGGGGCGCTTTGCGTTCCCTTTGGCGTGTTGTTGTTACGCCCAGCAGGTTTCTCCCAGATCGCTCTGCAGATGCTGTTCTGCTCTACAAATACCGTCCCCGCGGTGCGAACACTGCTGAGGGGCATCTGTCACACACAGCAAGTCTTCCATGCATTATTATTTTATTTTTTTCAAATGCTGCTATGGATGTTGGATGAAATATTGTGTTTTCATGCCCAAACAGTGTTGTTGCATGGCGGTTACCAAAACCATAACACTTTGACTTTCATTTATTTGATATGGACTTCACAGTGACATTATAATTCATAACATACACCTATGCACAAAAAAACAGAAACAGAAACCGAAGAAAAAAACAAATATATATATATATATATATATATATATATATATATATATATATAATAATAATAAAAAAATGCAATAAAATAGAATACAAGTGTGAGCCCTGCCTTTATCCCATACTACTATACTGTAAAAAAAACTATTGGCTTTATAGTGAGCATTCAAGAAATAAATTAACTTTATAAATTTAACTATGTGCTTTTACTTTGGAAAACTGCCAATTAAAGTTCACAAGGGGAAATCGAATCAGTCTCCAAAAATAGAAAAAAATATTCCCAAGATTTTACTGATCTTTTCACCAGCATCCAGCATTTGTTGTACTTTTTATAATTAGCCCCTCTGGTAGCATAACATTGACCTTTAGCTAAGTTGAGATACATCCCATCTGTCACAGCTCAACATACTTAGTTGATTTATGGTTTCGGTTTGAAAGCGCAACATTTTCTCAAAACTTTCTGCATTTAATAGAAAAGGAGTTTTTTTTTTCAGAGCTGCCATGGAGCCCACACTATTACTAAATAACTGCACTCCTTTATTATGCATTTCCAAGCATTTCCAAGCACGTTGATACATCCGATATACCTGCAGTATACTATATATGTATGTATATACATTTTAATGCAAGTTAATGATGTGCTAACATGTTTTTCTCCTTTCAACTGCACCAGTTAACGAGTATTTCTATTACACAACGTTTAACCACGACCAAATCCACAAAACCAGCCTGAAAATGAAGACAATATTATACAATTGGCTCTGCTCTATAGACTCTCATGCAGATTTTTTTTGGGGGTCTTTTTTTTTTTACAGCAGTATTCTTCGGTAGAGAAATGTAGCAGAAAAAGCTCAGTTGTAATTCATGACATTAAAGCTGGTGTCGTACTATTTTAAGGAAGGTTCCCGCTCTTCACTGCTGTGCCTCCCCGCTGCTCAATGACACGGCTTACTGGGACACTTGAAATTGAGGAGAGAAATTATTTATTTGATTAGTTCCACCTGTGATTTTCCTGTGTTATGCCAAGTCAAAAACTCCAACTGCATTTGGTTTGACGGTTTCTGGCGGCCTCGCTGCAGTTTAATGCGGTTTCTGCTGCTGCTGCTGCATCTAGATCAGGGGTCTCAAACTCAATTTGGCTTGGGGCCACCGCTGGTATTGTGATCTCATCGGAGGGCCACACAGAAAGCTCAATATATATTGTTTACATTCATAACATATTTTCGTCATACAAAAGGCAACCAGCAGTTTCTGTAAATTTTTATAATAGTTTTTACAGTGAAAATATATATATATATATATATATATATATATATATATATATTTAAATAACTTATTGAAACTGCACCGAACCAACAAATGCAATCCCTGAATGCATTTGTACTTCATTCTATTTCTTGCCAGACACCGGGCAGCGCTTTTGCTCACAGCTGAGCCACATTGACCCTGATGGAGGTCACCGTGGAAACCCTGATGGAGGTCACAGTAGAAGCACTGATCGAGGTCACAGTGGAAACCCTGAGTACAGCTTCACGATAGGCATCACTAAGCCTGGACCTGTACTTGCATTTATTAAAGTTCATAGTCGAGAAAGGTTTCTCACAGCTTCCAAAAAGGTACATTACCCGACTGATCACTTTTGTCTGCTCAGGGAAGGAAACATACTCGGGACTGAGAAATGACTTCATACTACAGATCAAGCTCCATGGGGTGTGTGCACATGAAACATTAATATTACAACAGTTTTTGTTTTCAAAAAAAATATTTACTATATATTTGAGTCAAAATATGTTCTATAGAAAAACGAACTTTTTACAATGTTTACCCATTGTGCATGTTTCAGTACAGTTTTCAGAACAAGAACAACATATGTACTCTGTATCTATGTGTGTACTATGTACTCTGAATGTATGTGTGTACTGTGTACTCTTTACCAGCGCATGGTCGTGTGTGGAGTCGCACAGAGTAAAACTGAACAGCTGAGCAGAGCAGAGCTGCCGTCTCTCTGTGGCCAGTGTGGATTTTTTTAGTACACTGCAAGTTTTTTTTTCTCTCTCAGGTGGTAGTGTGTTTGTCTGTCTGAATAAAAACCAGTGTATCTTTGCAGCGTATGTAGGTCATTGGGTAGTTTGGGTAGGTCATTGGGTAGTAGGTCATTGGGTAGTTTCACAAAAAATGTCTACTGACACCTGAATCAACAAATCACGTTGAAAGGCGGAGCTCGACACAGACGCCTCAGGCTGTGTGCTCCTATGAGAGGCGTATGATCACACAGAGGAGTGGGGCGGAACCTCCGGACTTTGGCGCATCTAGCAGCATCTGAATCTTTTTTCTACTCCGTTTTTTCACGGAGCTATTAATAGAAACGTCCAGTAAACGTTATCTTATGGGGCCGCGCGCGCGGACCTCAGAAAAACGCGCGGGCCGCACTAACACTAAACTTTGATGTCAAGTAGGGGGCCACACAATATCGGCTCGCGGGCCGCAATTGGCCCGCGGGCCGCGAGTTTGAGACCCCTGATCTAGATGGAGTTTTATGGACGATAAAAACATTATGTTGTAATTATGTTTAATAGATATTGAATTGAGAATTGACAGCTGACTTTCCATGTCCCTTGTAGGGTTGTCACGATACCAACATTATGACTTTGATACGATACCTGCCATCAGTATCGCGATACTCAATACTTTCAATACGATACCAGAATACGATATGATACTGGTATATTTATCTATAATAGTAATACATAAAACATCTGTATGGTTCCCTTTTTTACCAGCTTGTTCCTGCCCAGCTTTTTGAACTCTTAACAAATGGCATTAATATTAGTATTAGCCTACAGCAAGATATTAATGAAAAGTACATGGTGCCATCATAGCATTGATTATACACGGCTATGTAGGCCTATTGTCCCTATCTGACCAGATGACTACATAGTTATTTCCATAAGTATGAGCAAATGTAGAGTTACCTTTTTAGTATCGGTATACCGTGCAACATTAGTCCCTTGCAGGTCACATTTCCTGTTATTTTATTGATTTATTTGCACAGCCAGACATCCAATCCTAGTCTTTGCAAGGGGTATGCTACACCTTATACATAACAAATGAACGGAGCTGGAGGCTCCTCCCACCTCAACCTCAAAGCAGTTGGTGCGTTTCCACCCTTAATGACAGACAATCTGCAGGCCTCAGGGGCGCGCTTGTTTATGTTCTCATCAGCGGCTGATTTGCACTTGGGACACCGGGTGAAGGGAATTAACTGTTGAGTGGCAGGTAGGACGGAGCAGCAGCAGCAGGAGCATCACTTCAACATGTCTTCAAAAAGGAAATAAGGATGAAGAATTAGGCTTATAATTAGGTGAACGTTTACACCAGTCCATTTGTTTCAACCAGGGCATTTCATGTTGATAAGAGAGAAGATATCCAACATAACAGCATGAATTATTATCTGTTATGCTCTATTATTGTCATGGCGAGTGAGATGCCGCAGTGCTCTCCTCTCACCAGCGTCGGCTGGAGAAAACTCACTGGTTTGGTCTCTCGTGGAGGCAAATCAAATTGCTGTGTATATTCTGTCCCTCATTCAGCTGAATGTCAGAAACACTCATCAGCGCCTCCCCGAAGACCTCATTATCCTCTTAATTTCCAATTATTTCAAAGACAAATGAGTACACCTGGCATCCAAGCAAACCTGTCAATGATGAACACTGGAGACTGTGCCATCCTCGCTTCTCTCACTGGAGATAAATGGGCTGATGATCAAACCTTTTTTTTTTCTTCATATTTCAACTAGGCTGGAATTCAAGTAGGACTTCCTTCTTGCAGCAGCGCTTTTCCTTTCATTAACATTCATGAGAAGCGTTCCATGCTAGCCGCCGTCTCCTGCCTTGATGTTGTGGTGCAGCTCATTTGTGGTCGATGGTGAAAGAGGATCTCCCCCCCGTGTGTGTTTCCTAACCACCAGCGTCCTTGTGGCTCAGCTGTTTGGGGCGATTACACTGCGTTTCAGCTTTGACCCCAGACCTCCTCCATCCGGTAACGCCTCTCCAAATATGCAGTTGAACAAATACCGTTCTGGAGCAGAGGACTTCTCTTGGATAGGGAGAGAAATGGTGGATTTGGTCCGAACATCTCAAGTCAAAATGAGGTTACAATATAAGATAAGATAAGATAAGATAAGCTTTTATTAGTTCTGCAGTTGTTTGATCTACTGCGAGCTCAGCTGGTTGTGCAGCCTGACAGCAGCAGGAAGGAAGGACTTGTGGTGTCAGATACTTGCATGTCGCGAATGTGGAGTCTCATGTTTGGTCCTCAGAAGGGAGCATCTGAGGCAGGAAGTAAAATAAAGAAACAACATATTAAGAAACGGGAAAAGACTGCCAAAAGTTAAATCTCATAACATGTAACCCACACACGAATCGAGTGTAGTTTTCCTCAGATGAGGCTTTAATTTGCTCGGTTGGGACGTCGTTCATATTTGATGAAGTCTTGATATGTTACGGCTGAGAATGGAGCCCATGCAGCTACAGTTTTCTTTCATCATGCCTACGCCCAAATTAGTCATTCTTTCCCACAAATAAGTAATCGCTGGTCCGAACCCCGGGCTTCAAAGCGACTTTCAGAAACGTCGGGAGTGATGTAACGGATTACGTAACCGCGTGAATCGTTTTACTTTTGCATGATCTCCCTGCGTACATTATTAATTCAGTACGGCGGATTAAAATTTGATCTGCTGTTGCTTTTAAGGAATTTTAAAGGAGTGGCTGGCAGATGGGATGTGTGCACTTGGGAAGCGCCCATCCCAGATGTTTAATTGAATCGATCAGACCTCGGCGCGCTGGTCCTGCACCGCCGGAGCACCGGCTTGCTTAAAGCCCTGGAGAGGCCATGTCATCATTACCAAGGTAAGAACACACCTCATTTGAAATCAGCGCGGTAACGCATGATTCTACCCGCTGGTCTCTGGGAATAAAGCTCCTCTGCATCAGCGATGTGTGCACTTGTTTCACACTCAGTCACTTAAACGATTGTGACTTGTGACTGTCGGGAACAGCGGGAAGTACCGCGGCACCTCCATGAGTTGTGGGTCCCCGTAATGCATCCGCAGTCATCGTTAGTTTTGTTTATGGAGTTGTTGACAGTAGGGAAGATATCGCCGCACTCTTATTAGTGAAGAGCTTTCGGAAATTGCTCGCAGCTGCCATCACTCGTGCGCTGGCACTTTTCATATCTCACACGCTCTTTCAGGAAGGTGATGAACTCCAGATCTACGTTTTGTACTTTCAAGGGCGGGATCGGATTGGATTTTGGAGATTATCGTTGCCAAATGAAAATGTCGGCGGGGGGAGGGGATGTAGCCGTTAGGAGACTAAATATGTAACGCTTCAATATATCGAGTCAATTATAATGTGCTGTGTCACAGGAGGAGAAACACAGCATGGGATCAGAAGCCAGTCTATACACCAACACGGCACATCATACTGTAGTAAGAAGACATTTAAAAAAAAAACTAAATCCTTAACCGAAGAGTAAAAGCTTCCAAACTACTTCTTCAATGAGAAACTTGCCTGCCGAGAAGCGATAGAAAGTTCCTTTTTTTTTTTGTGTAGATGAATCGAAGTTTGAACTTTTCAATTTCAATTGGGGGAACCTACGCGAGGAGAAATCCACATCAGGGACTAATTAGAGCACTAAAACCCAAATGTTGGAGTAAAGACTCAGGTATGTGAACGCGTTGCACAGACTCGCTCCAAAGAGAGGCGTCCCTTCATTCTGCAGCGGCCCATCATCGCCCTGAGGCATGAAAGAAAACACATTCTCCAGCAGGACAGTGACAGTAAACGTGTACGTGCATAAAGAGAGTTGGCAGCGCTCTCGTTGGAGGTATGTTGGACCAGGTCAAGCTAACGTATAATAACTGTGCCCGGGAGAATAAAAAAACACTCCAACCGCCACGCGGCCCGACCCTCGGCTCCGTCGGAACAGACTGGCGGCGTCTGTGGGAGTGAAGCCACTGAGCATCCTTGATGCGAGCGTATCAACTCCCCCGGGGGGCGAGTGGGAGAAACATGAATCTTTGAAGATGTTGCACCTCCGTGGCGAAAAAAGAAAAAAGAAAAAAGTCCTGGAACTCAGATTAAAAGACTCGCCGCGTATCGGAGGAGGCACATGGCGGTCTGCTGCCATCTCTGAACCAGCAGACGCCTGCGAGGTCTCCAGCTGTGATGAAGGGGAAACGGTGAGTCTAAAACAGGCCAAGACTGACGCTCACTAAATACTACATTAATTGATTTTATTATGAAAGAAAATACAGTTCTTGTGAGTCGAAAGGAGTATTCAGACTCAACATGAAGGGAATTTTAGAGGCACGTTGAGTCGATCCAAAGACGTCAGTGTGTAGAGATTCAGTATTTTAGGCATGAGATGATGCGTTCATGCTCATTACGCTTCGTGCTACGACGCTCCAACATCGGTTTTGCGCCTCGAATAACGCTCGTTAAACGCAGAGCGTCTTTTCAAAATAAACTTCCGTCTTCACAGGAAGTTAGGTTCAGGGTGAAAGTTCTGTGTTGGATGTGATTCATGAAATACAAATAAAGAATCTGGGAATTTTTTTTCCGCTTGGTTCCAGACTTTTTTTGGAGTTTGAGTCGTCGTAGGAACCCCAAATTAATTCCAATACTTGTGTTTATTGTATGTATTTGTTCAGCAAAGTATTGGGACATTTTTTTATATCTGCAAAAAAATCACTTTTAAAAGATATGTTGATCAAAACTATGAACATCCAGCACGATATGAGCAAGATTTCCCCAAAATGCCTCCTTGAGCGGTCACCGAGTTTTTCAAACTGTATTATGGTGCCCTAACAACAGCCCACATACTAATAACACAGCTTTTTGGAAAGATTAGGACCTAAATAATCGGAATCTGCAAAAAAAATCATAATAGAACACATCATTTGGGTGTTCAAAGGAGTTTCAGTCAAAAAACTGTGTCGTTCGGTTAAAAAATTGAGTTTACGTAAATACTTAAACTTAACGGTTACTTTAATGATGTTTCACACCAGATGTCTCTTCTCACAAAGGTTGAGGTATTGTAGCAATTTAAATAAAGTTAAACAACGATGTGGTTCCAGAGATAATATGTTGTTGATTTTTGTCTGATAATAGGCGCAGGGGGATTTCTGCACCCTGTTTTTAAAGGGTTAAAGGTAATTTGACAATGTAGTTTTGTCTCACTTCTAGGAGACCAGGCTGCTTGAATATGCTGTGAAATCATCTAGGCCAAATATATAAAAAAAGAAAAAGACAAAATGGATGAACAAGAGTTCCAAAAACCTATTTAACTTGTCGAGTTTTCTCAAATAAATTAACACAACTGTCTAATTCCAGCTAACTTTAATGACCGTCTGATATTTTGAGACAGATAATTTGCGGTTCATTGCATGTGCATTAAGCGGCACGTGGATCCGTCTCATATTCATGAAGAGGTTTCAATTTCATGATGTAGCTTTAAATTAGTCACACGCTGGTGAAGAAAGTCTGCTGCAGCCGGTCCCCGCTCCTCCCCTGCACAACTTCTCAAGGCTATGTAGGTCAGCCATCTCACTGACTGCTGCTGCTGCTTTCAACTGCCATTTTTCCAAAAATTCTTCATTGTTTATTCTCTCATGTCTTTTGGAATTCATGTATCACCAGCAGAGGTGACGTGTCGGGGGAGACGAATGCTAATCGCCGCATTCGCAGCCTTATTTCCCCCCTTTTTCCTTTTGGAATCAGCGGAGGCATGCAAAAAGACGCCAGCAATCAGAATTATGTAATTGTGCTTTCTAAATAGACTCATTTTCAAAGCTTGAATTCACAGGCTTTGCAAGTTGCCCCATTACGGCCTCTCAGCCGTCCTAAACATTAGTGCAGGGAGACGTGGAGTCATTTTGCATCTCAAAGTTGCAAATCCAACTTCTACAAAGAAGTTTATTTTTTCCCAGACAGAAAACAAAACTCTGCAGCTTCCCCCCCCCAAAAAAAAAAGTTGGGGGTAAAACAACTTTAATGATCGCGAGCTCGAATTTGAAAGGATTTTTTTTTTTTTTTAGTCTCTTTGATCTTTTATTTCCAATTCACCTTCACATACTCCAGAGTCATGAACATTTATAATATGCAAAGCTCTCCTCCATTAAATCATACTCCATGTGAAAGCTTCAAAACCTTCTTAGAAGCCTCTGACCTCGAACAGTGTGAAGAGAAGCAACGGGCTGGCTGCGCCGGCCCCGAGGTCTTAGCTCACACAACCAGTGGAAAAATAAAATAAAAAGGACAACACACACACACACTTACCTTTCAGGCACTCGGATACACAAACACAAAGTGCAATTAAAGCTGATTTTAGTATGCAGGCGTGCTCCGTAAACACATGATGCTCATCTAAAGGAGATGAGGCTGTGGAGGGTGAAGGAGGCAGGAAAACATCAGAGGAGCCATCGCCACTCGCAACAGGGCCGCTATATTTTCTTAGATAATCCATCCTGCCTCTTTTGACAAAAGATAAAACCTCGGCAGCTCTTTCCCCGACACGTATCCTCGCGCGCCTGTGAGACATTACCCCTTTGCCTTATCTGGGAAACATATGGGCAGAGCTTTGATAGATTGAGCTTCTAAAAGAAAGAGATCTTTATTCAGGGAGTGACGGTTTAATCCATGTAAACGCCTCTCGGTGTCTTAACACGAAAAAACCCAATTTGGCACTCTGGAAAAGTTACACCACTTTATAATTAATTCATATTTTTAGTTTATTTCTCAGCGGAAACTTCTTCTGCGATGTCTCACGTATGCTTAATCTTCCTAACATGTCTAATTTCGTCGATGAGTTTTTCCATTCGTGAAAAAATCTCCCTTTCCCTTTAAAAAAGAAAAGATTTATCTTCCACACAGTCTATAGATGTGATAAGACATGCTCTGTACGATAGAACAGAGGGGATGTTGTTAATCACGTCATTAGTCTGGCACAGTGCATGTTCAGACTACGGTGTCCATTAGGGGTCACATTCAGGGCCTTCACATCCAATAAGACGCTTACTTACACCTCGTAAAATTGAATAATCGCGCAACTAAATCATTTGGAGGTAGTTAATGACTTCCTGCTTATTGACCTGAACACACCATCAGCTGTATGAAAGTCATGCTGGGGTTTTTAAATTATGAACTACAAAAATCTATTTAAAATACAGAAACTTTATATAAGAAAATTACGCCTGATAACACGGATTAAGTCCATTATTGATTGATCTGTTGATCATTTTAGTTTTTTCAATAACATCCCGGGTGACTAATGCCACAAGTGCTCAAAACTTAATAATGGTCTGTTTATTTAAAACTGTCTGACCGCTGCTAAACTGTCTGACCGCTGCTACTAACGCACACTTAAATAGTTTCCAAATTTGTTTTTGCACTATATGTTATATGTCTAATTTGTTTTGCACTATGTTTATATGTCTTTGCACTATGTTTATATGTCTTTGCACTATGTTTATACGTTTCTGCACTGTTTATATGTTGTTTACATGTTATATGTTGTCTATTTTTACTTTTTCTTAACTGGTGCACTATTCACTTTATGTTTCTGCTTTATGTTTATATGTTGTTTATGCTATGTTGTCTAGTTTATATGTTGTTTATATGTTGGTTATATGTTATATGTTGTCTAGTTTATATGTTTATATGTTATATGTTGTCTAGTTTATATGTTTATATGTTGTCTATTTTTTACTTTTTTTTTTAAATGTTGCACTATTCACTTTATTTTCAGACAGTAGAGAAACATAATTTCAGGTCTTCTGTATGTTTGCACAATATGGAAGAAGTGACAAATAAAACTGACTTTGACTTTGACTAATGTAAAAGGCAAGACAATAGTTATGAATATTATTATTATTATTATATCAATTTATGTCACTAGATCCCCCCATATCTCACACAGGTCCTTTTTAATCATGTATTACTTGGATTTGTCCATGAACAGATCAAAACCAAGCACATTCAATTTGATGTCATATAAAAGCATATTTAGGATTATTTAGCAGTTTTGTCTGAAATTGTTTTATTTAAATGCTTAGTTGATGATGAAAAGTTATACTTTTTTTGTCAGTTAATAAACAAATGATTTCTGCTCTAAAATAAATTAAATGAGTGCTGCAAGATTTCAAGAACTGTGAAAATGTGTGCAGCAGAGCGCCTATATTTAATAATTATTTTCTTATTTGTTCTCTTCTCAGCTAAGCGTTAATACACTATATCTTTAACAAATGCTTTGATTCAGGTCAACGCATTTTAATAACTGTCTGTGTTTCCTCGCTCTCAGGCAGCTTCATTTAGAGAAAAGGTTCTCGACCCTTTCTTTTCAGCCAAGGATCCCTCACAATATAGATAATTTAACATATATTAATGAATCCTTCTTGGAATAAGTGATGTGGCCTATTTAGTTTATTTATATACTCGTATGTGAAAGAACACGAGATACGTATATGTATTCAAAAGACATTAGACAAGTATGAAACATTTTGCAGATCCTAAAAGTTATTGACCAGAACGTCAACAATTCTACCATATATTTAAAATATAGATTCTGAGAGTTTTGACTGATTGCTGCTGGATTCATCTCATGATTCGTTAATCGAGGTTCAAATCTAACAGTGCATGCACTTTAAAATCGTAAAAAAAACCGCACGATTCCTCGAATAGAAACAAGCAAAGAAATAACTCCCGCATGTCCGCTTGAAAGCTTCCACGCTCGCCTTCGGCTACACCTCATGTGACCTTTGCCTCGAGGGCCGGGGCCTCACACAATGTTGGAACGGATTTCTATAAACGTCATCAATCAAATTGTGAAAAAAGACAAAAAAAACATTCATTCTGCGAGCAGAGGGAATTAATGAGCGGGAAAAACGAGGAAGGAGAACGAGAAGGAGGATTGTTATGTTGAGAAGTCGCTTGTTATGTCGGGAGGTTGTGAAATATTCATCGTCTCCACTTCGTCTCTCTTTTACGGCCATCGTCGGCGTTTCTGACGCAACCGACGGCGAAGAAGAGACGGAGCTGATTGAAGATAACTAATGTCCAAAAGCTCCGTGTACGTCATTGTTACAGAAAGAACGAGGGAGTCGACTGAACTTCCCCCCCCGACGTGGCCTCGTTTCACAAAATGCTTAATGGCACAAAATGAGAGCAAATGGTACCATTTGGTGGAGAACTGGCTACTTTATCTCCCCGCTGAGGAAATGACAGCGCTTTGAAGTTTGAGTTTTCTTGTCTCCCAGACGTATTATTACCGAATGAATGTGTGGATCATTTCTTTGTTCCCTAATGGATGTAAAGGAAGGTGGTGTTCCTTCCATTTAATGTCACGGAAGTATCATCAAAGATGGCACTGACGGTTCTTTGAATATGGGACAGACTTCACTGTTAGACAGGCAAGAGAATCATTAATAAATATGCTATGATGAATGTTCTTTCTCATATTTTACTTGACAAAAGGCAAATCATTAAATCAATTTAAAATGGCAATAATCAATGTTTTTTTAATATTAACAAAGGATCATATGAAGCCTTTCCCCGATGTAAAAAAGGTCAGTCGCAGTTTTAAAAACCACAGCTAATAGTTTGGTTATTTTGAGTGAAAACTTAAAACCGTTAGCAACTAGCTTGTGCATCGAGGAGCTAAAAAGTCAGATATTTCCATCAGGAGTTGGCGGTCTCAGTTGGTGGAGACCGAAACAGAGATAAAAGAGAGTAAACGTTGGCCTGACATGTTTGCCGTATCAAGACGAGGCAAAAAAATATCAGCGTTGTGTTCACAGCTTGTTCCAAAGTGAGCCCCCAGAAAAATCTGTAGATGCAGTTTTTCATGAACAGCATAGAAATCAGACGGATCTCTTCAACTCTGCTGTGAAGCCATTCAGCTCACGATCACGCCGCTGCTGCGCCCAGACTCTGCATCCGCACAGACCTCGGTCCACAAATTGCAGAACAACATCCCATGATTGTATAACGCAGCTTCAATTTATCCTCATTCTCATCCCGCTCACAAATTCACCGGCTTCTACTGCACAGCAACCGATGAAGGAGACCGTGAACGCCGACGTCAGCGGGCTCCATGTCGGCAGCATGCGGCGCGGTATTGTGTGCATGATTGGGGGGTCCAGTCCAGGACCGTGACCAGTTTACACTGGAATCTAATGTACCGTAAAAGTCGGGTTACAAGCCGCTACTACCTTCGGTCAGTGTCCCCGTTAGCTCCCCGCTGTAGCCAGCGCTCCTGCTAGCTCTCCGACAACCACCGAAAGTAGCGGGACCAGCCCCGGCTCGACACACTGATAATATAAATCCTTATATTCTGTAGATATTCTTCATTGCATTACTCTTCATGTCTATTAAAGTTCAGGTTAGCGAGGTCAGTATAACACAGCTATGCAGCTGTTGTGTCTATGAAATGTCCAGTTCTCAAGGGAAGTTAGTCACACGCCTGCGCACTTCAACACCCACAACTGTTTATCAGTATATTGACATTATGGAAGCAGACTGGTCGTTGCACGTTCCAGTCTTGTGAGAAAAGATGAGAACACGGGATTCTCCTCCTCTTGACAGGACAGAGCGAATCAGATGTTAGGACGAGGCGAGACGAACCTGTGACGATAAACTGTGTATGAAAGGCCCCACTTCCGTGGTGGGGCAGTTGTTCTTTGCCCAACCTGCGTGTTGGCTGTACCACTCACTGCTTTTGCAATTGCAGCGCTTACTACTTTGCTTGTGATCATTTAGTAAATAAATATAGAGAACGAGAGAAGTTGTTGAACTGAGTTCTTCCAGGCATCCAATAATTGACACACGCTATCAACACGACTCGGGCAGAGGGGACGCGGGCAGCAGCAGCAGGGAGCTAGCAGCAGCGCTAGCTAGTGCTGCTGCTAGCTTGCTACAGCGGGGACACTGACAGGAGGTAGGAGCGGCTTGTAACCCAACTTTTACGGTAATCCCAATTTTGTTTTGTTTTATAAATGTGAAAAGCCAAACTAAATCTAAGCATTAAATGGTAATGTAGCCCTCAGGCTTGCAGTGTGATGCTAGCTAGCTTGACGTAGCCACTGTAGGGAGACAATAGGCTACTTCCTGGTAAAGTGACGCACTAATCTACAGGTTTGGGCTTTCTGCTTGTTACAGAGGTGCACACAGGTTGCTCTGCCTCCCTGTGCAGAGTGCATCTTCATATCTCTCAGCGGTCCCATTGCCAAAAAGCTCCACGCACAGACAATTTAATGAGCCGACGCAGAGCGACCGGCTCCTGCCGAGGGCCCGCGGACAGCTAATGAAACAGAACGCTGACCACCAGGAGATCCTGAGGGGAAACTCTGGGATACCAAAGCTGCATTTCTTGGTTCTGTGGCTCCAGAGAAAGTCCTGCAAAAATGTTTCTTTTTGATGTGATCACAGGTTATATTTCACATTCACCGCTTGCTTTGCCCGTATCTGATGAATGTGATGCCGAAGACACCAGTTGTGATAATGGTATCCACTTAGTCTCCTCCCTTCAGTGAAAGAAGCTTTGGAAAAATGTGCATATGTTCAGAAATATGGCTGATTTTAATGAGTGTTTCATGAATAATGGCAACATGGAGGAAACGACAACACATTGCAGAACTGTAGGTGTCCTTATTGTGCGTATGGGCGGCTCGGCATCATCATCCTCTGCTGTGTGAATCATAAACACCTTTGGTAACGCCTCCCACCGTGACATCTTAACTGCATGCTGGATCCATTCTTGGAGGAAAAAGAAGAAGTACAATATATATTTTTTTCACATATCCACTCATATGGATTTCAGGACTTTATTGAGCAATAAAAAATATACACCAAGGGAAATATCATTTTTCCTTTTTCCCCCCATATTGTTGTTCCTCCATCTCAAAATCTGATTTAACACTTCCAGATGATCCAAAGTGACAAAATGAAAAGAAAAACCCCCTCGAAAAAAAGAAAAATTGTAGCCATTTTTTTTTTTTGTTCAACAGTTATAAACCACCGGAACAGTTCCAACGCAATCTCTGTTCATATTGTTCACTGGAAATTCGAAGAAAAGAAAAATCACAGACTAGGTCGTCCCATCCGAATCTGCCTCTGCGTAGAGTTCTGCCAGTTTCTGGAACTCGGGCCCCCAGTTGTCCAGGTAGTTGTAATCCTGCTCCGACTGCGTGGCGGGCGTGTCCAGCGGGCTGACGGAGCCCGTGGGCGAGCCCTGGCCCTCGTAGGCGTAGGTCTGCAGGGAGTCGTACGGCGGCCCGCCGGTGTCCATGTCGGCCTCCACCAGTCTCTGCCGGATGAACTCGTGCACGTCCACCTCGTCCGGCTCCGCCGACGCGCTCCGGCGGCCGCGGGCCAGGGCGCAGTGTTTTCTCGACTCCGGGCGAACGTCCCGCCGGAACTTGAGCTCCTCGGCGGCGGCCGGGTTGCGCAGGGCGATGATGTCGAAGGCCTCGGTGTCCTCCTCGCCGCCGCCCTCGTCGTCGTACGTCACCACGTTCTCCCGGACGTCCTCCTCGGAGATGATGAGGGGCTCCTTCTTGCTCCGCCTCAGGGTGACGAAGAGGACCACGATGACTGCAACGACAGGAAGAGGAATTCTGTGTCAACGCTCACATTTAAAACCTTTTGAAAAACCAACCTATTTTTAGGCCTCTGCTCGAAAATTGCATACCCAAACTAAAAAAGGTATATCTCTGCAACCACTAGGGCTATTTGAATATTTTTTGTGTTATGATAATAGAATATAATGTGAGATTTTGTTCAGATGTGTAAATATCAGTCTATATGTTACTAGTTATGAGTAAAAGAAGATGTGATTCATACAGTTTTTATAGCAATATCTGCCATAAACCCCATAGAGGGCAGATTAACAGGTTTTAAGGGAAGAGGAAGTGCGGATGATGATGGCCCCAAAACAAAACATTTAACAATAAATAACAAGTGTACGTAATCCTGGGAAATATCTTCTTACAATAAACTGACTTTTAGACAAAAATCGAACAGAACGAAAATTGCTTTTCTTCGCAATTCAATTGACAAACGGCGAAGCAGAAGAGCATCACAGAGCCCAGATCGGCTCAATGCGGTTACAGCCATCAGCCGTGTTTTCACCAACAGCCGACCGATACAATTTCGGGACAATAAAACCAACCGAGCGCCGGAGAGCTGTAAATCAATAACGCGCATTAGCCGACATTAGCATCGGCTGTGATGTGGCTCTGAACAACAAGCTGTTGGAGATGATGACAGTATACACATCATCATCATCATCATCATCAGCAGCAGCACCCAGCCAAATATGCAAAACAGCCTGTAGGTATGAAGCCAACGTGTCGGCATATGTTACGTCTTTGTTAGTTACACGTGAAGCCGCCGATGGAAACATTAACCTGTTAAAAACCAAGACCCCTAGGGGGTCTATGGTCTAAAAACTGTATAAGTGTCATCTTCATTCACTCATAACCTGTAACATATAGACTGATATTTACACATTATACTCTTTTATTATAACACCAACATTATTCAAATAGCCCTAATGGTTGCAGTGATACACCTTTTTTCTGTTTGGGTATGCAATTTTCGAGAAAATAGGTTGGTTTCTAAGAAACGTAATAGAAAATACAGCGTGATGTCGCTGAACGTCTCTGCGGAGGAGAAGCATCTCTTCCTGTTAATGAAGTCCTGAAGCAGAGTAATATTTGATGTCATGCTCCAGCTCGAGCCTTGTTCCCACGACTAATGAGACTTACTCGTCTTTGGGTTAATGACGGCCTCTCTGCAGGATGTTAACACCAACATCTATTTAATAAAATGGCGCCGTAGCGAGGGAGAAGTGCACTGGTATATATCTATATATATTTTAAAGAGAGTTCATTAGGCCGCATTAACGCAGACGAGCGATCTGGATCCAATGCTCCCGCAGAGGCGTCACACTGCATTGAATATTCACAGAATAAAGGCTTGTTTGTTTGTTTGTTTTCAAGGTGATTTGAATGTTCTTCGGCATCTTTGGCGTTCCACATCAAACCGTTAGAAATGTGCTATTTTTATGGAACCGGCAACACCCCACTGCGTGAGATCAGCCTCTCGGGACGAGACTCCCTTTAACGGCACGAGGAGAGAGTCGGCGCCGGATTAAGAGGAGGTGGAAGTTGCAGCTCTTTATAATGTCAAGGATGCAACCATGCATTTGGTTAATCTACTGTAGTCACTCAAGTGTGACCTATTTTGTTGTATGTATGTGTGTGTGTATATATTTTTATATTGTGGGGACTGCTATAAAGCAATTTCAAAGAGAAGCTGTAAGCCTCAGAGCGGACTTAGAGTAAAGGTGCATTGACACCAACGCTGGATTTACTCCTTTAGTTCAGTTCTCCTCTCTGGGAGGACGGATGATGTCACAACTGGGATCCTGAACTGCAGTAGAACAATATCCTCTTTTATGGGGTGATCATGGACACATGGGAGTCCCCATGAACAACAAGATAGATGGAGTCTCCTCCGACTGTAGAGTGGAGAACTGTGGTCGCATCCACTCAAAAGACAGCTGGACATATAATGACGGAGCTCAATCTTTCATTTTTATGATGATTTTTGTGCAAATTCTCCCCAAGAAATATATAATTACTCAGGTTTACCTTTAACCAAATAGGAAAGTTAATAACTTCTGCCACCACGGGGCGTTTGCCCTCTTTGTCCGTGTGATAGTCCCGCCCCAGGTATGAGCAGACAGGTATGCTAATAATAAAATGAATTAACATAGTCTGGTTTCATACTTTTTACAACTATTTCTTTCTAATGCTTTAACTGCAGGGCAGATCACGGCGACTCCTGACCGGCTCGTGAGGCCGACGAGGCTTTCCCCTCAAACCCTGATTGACTTGAACTCTGAAAACGGCGGGAAAAAAACAACGAAATGTCGAATGCGACAAAGTAAACTTTTCCCATTACCGACTACAATGCGTGTGACTCCAGCTATTATGCACAGATTCATCTATCTCCATATATTTCACTGTCCAGTGCGGTTCCTCGCCTGTGGTTTTAATGGCGCCTGCATGTGATTAATCTACAACAACAAAAAAACTCACTTCAGTCCACCTGGTGCTCTGCACGGCCCGAGTCAGAGAGACTGCACAAACTTCTGCAGAACGACGCTCCACTTCCTGGTTCTGCTCACTGTGAGCAGAACCAGGAAGTAGAGCGTCGTTCTCCTCGTGCTGCAGACGTTTGTGCAGTTTTAATACCTCCACTGCTCCGTCGAGGTAAACAGACGGAATATAACGACTCCTTTAATGCACCTTCTTTATTAATATACCACATTAAACGGCGCTCTCCGCGGCTCATGATCTACTTTTATTTGAATATTCCCCTCCGCTGTACACACTATATTGTAGTACGCGCTCCACTTTAATGCTCCCTCGACGGTCCGCTCTGGTCATTTCATTTGTCTTGCCGAGGCCGGTTGAGGTCTAGCCGGTGCTCAGTGCTCCACTTACAGCACCGGGAGCATTACCGCCGTCTACGGATGCCCATCGGCTGCAGAAGTCTCATTCAGGCTGCAGTTATACCGGTTATGGAGGACCGTCTGGTAAAAAGGACGTCTGCAATCCAAACAAGAGGCACAGACCTCCATTCAAAGAGAGCACAACTTAAATAACAATATTTAAGCCACGTCAATCATCACCGACATGTTTGAGTGTGAACAATAGCTTCATTAATGCGGTTTATATTTGAGAAGTCTTGACCCAAAACGGTGTCTTTGCGGCTGCTCTTCAATAAGATGAAGTCTACTAATAGTGGCACGGAGGACGAATAAGCAGCAAAAATATATAAACGGGTCACTTGTATTGTGAGGAATCTACAGGAGCTAAAATGTGTTTATCCGCCATTTTGTAGCCGCTCCCTTTGACCAGGATCTGGTGCATCTCGTTAGGAAAGACCAGACGAGTGTCACCACATCCTCAGATCACAGGCGAATTATAATTTATTATTTAAAAAAAAATGTATTTCTGGTTTTTTTTGTGTCTAGTTTGAGGTATCGTGTAACTTGTATGAACTTAAACTAAAATGCTTGAAAGAAACAAATAATAAAATAAAAAAATAAAATATGGTGGAGGCGAGTTCAAAGCCCTGTTAATGTATTTTATCTCTCCTCCCTTGAGGGCGCCGGGTCACCAGCCCTCAGTCCAGCAGCTGAGCCGTGTGCGAGACTCTTCCCTTGTTACTGGAAAGTGTGAACCCAAAATGCAACACGGGTCAGATGAAGAGAAAAGGTGTGATCCGTCTCTCTCTCTCTCTCTCTCTGATCAGGGATTCAGCGCGTGTCTCTCACTCGAGCGTCGGCGGCGATGGCCTTTTGTTCTCCTCAGCCAGAGGCTGTCGGCGGAGAGGGGAAGACAGCCAGTTATGAATATGCATAACCTTCACGCGCTAATGTCCACAGACAATCACCGAGGAGGAGCGGCGGCCGCGTCGCGAGACCGTTTTCGTGCAACCGTGTCGGGCTGCAGTTTTGGTTTTTCGCATTGGGGGGGCGGGGGCGGGACTAATGCGCGCTGGTCTCTCCGTTAATTTGACAGGCGGCTGTTGACTTTTGGTGTATTTGATCTCGGATTTTCACGTTTCACACCTGGACGGCCGACTTCAAAGTGTCGGGATCACATTTGCGAGTTTATATATATATATATATGTGCAGCATCAGACCGGTCGCTATAGCAACAAGGTATACGCACATACATCCACCGACTCGAGGCGTGTGCTCCGGCTGCTGCAATGAGCCGGCAACGCGGACGCCGCCCTGTTCATTCCTCACAGTCTGATGGGTTCCTATATTCACGCGTCACACGCTCAGACGCTCCTCTCTGCACAACGACGTGGGAAGAAGATTCAGACGAGTTGGTGAAAGAAAGAGAGCAGATTTGAATTGAATCAGAATTTAATTTTAACCCCATCCGCCGAGTTCCCCCCCCCCCCGAATTTTCGATAATGAGGAGGTGGTTTCTTCTAAATCATCAACCACAGGTCCGATTTAATAAATTTAAACGGCTAAAGTACTCTAAACCCTTGTGAGAAGAGAAACGATGCACTACATTGAACAAAAAAAGATCGTTATATTTGTATAATTACGTAATAAAGTAAAGATCCTCAACATGACTGAGCGATTATAACGTTTCACTATTTAGCTAATTTAGTACCCCTAACAACGACGGATTTCGAAAAACGTGGGATTACTGTGTGTAAAGAAAGCAACGGCTATTTTTCTTCGATTTCTTCCTCGGTGTTTCGAGGTACTACAGTTTCATCGTTCCTCAAACGCATCTGAAAGCGCGTCAGATGACACGAGCGGAAGCAGACGGTCATTTTGCGGGGTGTTTGTTCATGGTGCGACGAAGATTTAGGTAAAAATGGCTCATTTCTTTATTTCTGAACCGAAAAACATGATTTTTTGACTGGAAAGGCTTGAAAACATGTCATTGCTTGTGTTTATTGTGATTATTATTGCATATTTGGATGATTTAGGTCTTAATCTTTCTAAAGAGGTGCAGTATTACTCTGGGACATGATGGGAAGTCACCAAAAATACAATTCAAAAAACTTGGGGAGCGACCGAGGACTAATTTTTTGATCAGATTCATGCAAAAAAAAATAATATTTTTATTTTTAAAGGCAAGGAGTTGCTGATTCTTTAGAGATCAAGGACAATAGGGGCTGGTATTCATATCAAGGTCATATGAGCTGTAGAACACCTGAAGAAGCCCTCGGGTATCCCTATTGAGGGACCCTAGGGCTGTTAAAAAAAAAAGTGCGATCAGATTTTTCTGATTCAATTCCACTGGAGGTTTTTCTTTCCTCAGTATTTTCTTTTGTGTTGTTGCATTCACCTCCTCTCTGAGTCACACTGACCCTGCAATCTCCATTCCACTCATCTTTGTCCTCACCATGTTCTTTCTAGTCACCTCCTCCTCCTCTGTCCTTTGCATCCTTTTCTCTTTTCCTCCACCTCTGCCCTCTTTTTCCACCCTCATTCCTAATTCTCCCTGTGTCCCCACGTGTCTTTTCATCCCTTCCTCCTCCTGCTGCCCTTGTCAGACCCCTTCAAACCCTTCCACCCTCCTCTCCGGTTCGTCTCCCCCGTCCGTGGCCTCAGGATATTTGGCCCCCGGGGCGGCTCCCCCTCCCGCTGTCCCGTCCCGCCTCCCGCCGTCCCGCCTTACCCAGCAGGATGACGATGCACAGCAGGATGGCGATCAGAGCCCCCGTGCTGAGGCCGGCCGAGGAGAGGAAGGCCTCGCCTTGGCACATCCGGATCCTGCCGTGGCTCTGGCACGGGCACACCCGCAGGGTGAGGGTGCTGGTGCCGCTCAGCGACGGCTCCCCGCCGTCCCACACCACGATGGGCAGCTCGTACAGATCCTGGGTCAGGTGGTTGAAGCGCCGCCGCCTGGCGATGATGCTGGCCGTGCTGTCTGGAAAGAAAAAAAGAAATTAGACCCTTTGGCTAAAAGGACTAATTGGTGGGTTCCTCTCGTCTTCCTCTGCTGTGTCGCTCTTTCAGAGAAGCCTACAATTACACATTCATACAGGGTGAAGGGTAAAATAAATAAATACATGAATCCAACCCACGACATGTTCCATTGTGAATTGAATCTGTCGCTGTTGGATTGTCTCAAGCTTCTGAGGCGTTCGTTTGCTATTTAAATGGGCTGAAAAAGAGCCGTGCACCTTGGCCCCCCCGGCAGAAACACTTCTGCTAATGGAGCGCGCCGCGGAGATAAACAGGAATTTTAAAAAAAGGGCTACGTTTGCAGAGACGAGGAAAGCAAACGCGAGAGACCTCGAGAGGAAGCTACGATGAAAAGAGGAAGCGAATAAGTACACAGGGTGCAACGCGTCAAAGAGACACGTGTTGGATTATTAGTCTCCTCTGCTGGGTGAACTGGAATGAACAATGGCGGTGATGAAACGGCTCAAATTAGCTTGAGGCTCACACCTCTAGCACCGATTTTCTTGATGAAAAAATCTTCTGATTCTTTCGGAGTGAATGTATACAAGCTGTTTGATGTCGGGGAATCCATAACATGCACAGCGCTCTACTTCCCAATGTCCTAACTGAAGCAGCCACATCTTTAGCTTTTTACATCGGGTATTAATTGTGCCCACAGCGAGGAGCATATAGAGCTCCTGTGTGGTCAGCAACAGGAAGTTTCTACCCGCCGGTCGAAACTTTCTCAAAGGGCAAAAGCAAAGACGGCCGATGCCAACAGGAGAACAGCTGACTACTGATTCAGTGCACCTGGAACTCAAATCTGTATTTGTACACAAACGGCAAAATTAATGAATCAAAGACGGAATTAATTCCCCCCGAGCTTGAAATGAGGAGACCGTTAGATGACGTTTACTTCACTGGCATTAAGTAAAAGAGGGTTTTAATATTCTGAAGAAAAAAAACGTAAACTGTTGAGTTGATTAAGGAACTAGTTTACGCTGCCGATGTAAAACAGTTCAGGTTCAGGCACTGAGGCCACTTGTTAGGTAGACATGGATTCATTCGACTCAACTCAACTTTTGGTTTCACACAGGAAACAAACCACGACTCAGCGCCCGATAATGACGCAGATGGGTTTGCGTTGGAGTTCTCATAGTCTCTTTTTCAATGGAAGTCAATGGGGAGGGAAAGCATGCATGTTGGGGCCAGTTGTCGTTCCGTTGTTGAGCCACAATGTCAAAACAGATTCAAATGCACGTCGCTCTTCCTCGGGGATTGATTTTTCCAACATTAGCCAAACGTCCAGAAGGATGTTCATTATTTCACCTTTTCTATCAAAAACGGCAGAACTCAATTCAAAAAGGTGTGGCTGTGGTGAACCAAGGAACCTGCACTCTCTGCATGACTGACTCACTAGAAACTCGCATGTGGCAACGTTGATATATATATAAGTTCAGAAGAAAAAAAAATGCTGAGTCGTGCACACGGGGTAACCTTTTCTTTTTTCTCCTTTCCATCCAGCAGAAAAAATAAAAAACACCTCCGTCGTGCTGTACTCTCGCACTGCCGCTCGGAGACCTCGCCTCCCACTCCAATCTCTGCTCCATCTATGAATAATTACAATGATCGACAGCCGGAATGACAACACGTACTTCAAGCTTTATTAAGTCAGACTCGCAGTATCACCGTATCAGCAAGCAGATGGGTGGGGGAGGGGGGGAGGTGCAAATAACAAGGAAGAGAGATGGGGAGTTGTGAGATGAGAGATGTGTGTGTGTGTGTGTGTGAGAGAAAGAAGATGAGATACTGAGGCAGAGAGAGACAAACAAGCCGTGTGTATACACACACACACACACACACACACGGTGTCGGCCGTCACACACACTTTGAGGCACAGACCCAGAGGCAAAGCGAAGAAGCGCCGCGGTGAGAGGGGGCGGGGCTTCGGGAGCTAGCGCAGCGCCCGGCTAACGTAGCGGCGTCGCCCTGCGGCGGGAGGCAGGGTCGCCCACCCAGGAAATTAAGGTTTATATGCTTTTAAAAAAAAGAGCATTTCACACTTGATTGGAAATTATCATTTTTTTTATCTGTGCTATTTTGCACATCACTAGCAGGCCATTTTCCTTTTTCATCTGATTTTTATTACACATATATATATATATATATAATATATATACACACACACAAAGGATGTGTATTAATATGCATATTATGTTCACGGTTCAACACAACCCTGTGGAATTATGCCAGCACTGGGTTTGTGAAGCCAGAGCGAGCCACTAAGTGGAAAATGGACTTTTCCGAATGCACTCACACATGGATTCCTGTCTCTCCATCTCAAGATATGAAGTTTAGTGAGATTTCACAGCAGCAGATAGAAAAGTTGGCGGACGTGCACAAATCTGAATATTTTTAGAGGAATACTCAGTATGACCTCTGCTGTCAATCAAGTCTCTAAACATGCATCCGACTGCATTGAGGTTTAAGACATTTATCATATAGTGAACGTACATATCTGTGTTGAGCTGACTCACTGGGAAAAAAAACCCAGAAAACCCAAAATATACCAACAATGGACACGCGACGCAACCATCTCTCTCCAGACTCCACTTGCCTACACATGCACTCTGCTGGCTCCTTGTGAACCTGGTGGGTGTGTGTAGGTACAGATTCAGCACGAATCCTCTCAGGTTGCCACTCGGAGCACGACTGCGTACATTGGGGTGGCACTATTTTGGGGCAGAGCAAATATATATATATATACATATACATATACACACACACACACACACCGTAAACGTCGGGTTACGCGCCACTACTACCTTTGGTCAATCTCCCCGTTAGCTCCCCGCTGTAGCCAGCTGGGGCTCCTGCTAGCGCTCCGTCACTTCCCCGCTAACTTCCGCTAGCTCTCCGCTAACTTCTGCTAGCTCCCTGAAAACCACCGAAGGTAGCGGGACCAGGCTCGACACCCGACTTGGGCAGAGGGGACGCGGGCAGTAGCAGCAGCAGCGGGCGGTAGCAGCAGCAGCGCTAGCTAGCAGCAGCGCTGCTACTAGCTTGCTACAGCGGGGACACTGAACGGCCATAGCAGCGGCTTTTAACCCGACGTTTACGGTATATATATATATATATATATATATATATATATATATATATATATATATATATATATATATATATATATATTATTTATTTGCAGGTGTGTCGTTAATCTTTGGGGATGGCCGAGTGACTAATCAGCCAATCTTTGCAGTTCTTAAACATGTCAAATCTTGAAATATATTAAAGGTGCGTCACTATTTGTTTGTTGATGAAAGTTTAAGCTGACAAAATATTAATAAACTATTATTACAGCACAAGAAAAAAACATCCCAACAAATGGTTCTGGCACGCCAAGATGTAGTCTATGACATATGTAGTGTATTAAGACTAATTAGATAGAGTATAATAATAATAATATTGATAATAAATAAACAATTAGAGTTGGTGCCACACAGAGCCTTCTGTATCAAATACATACATATTCGGTTTTGAATATTGATTAATGGCTCAGTGTTGTTCAAATATTAATATTGTTGTGTGCGGGAATAAATAAAGGCCTTTCATGCAGAAAATTACAAACAGCAGATCAAGAGACAAACATAATCTCATTTAAAAGAAGCACCGTGCATTCAACAGGGATTAGTCTGACTCAGTAAGGCTTAGCTTAACAAAACAGATGGCAGCTGACTGCACACATAAATACATCATTTTTAGGTTTATATTTATTTAAAAAACTGAAATCATAGACATTAATAAGGGAAATATCCGACCTTTGCTTGAATAATGGGAGCGTTTATCATATACGTGAAATTTTGACAATTTCCAGCTGTAACTTTTTGACAAAACCAGCCTGATACGAGCTGCTCCGCCCACTTTGTGCAAATTGTGCTGTTTCTGCAGATAATGTCTGTTTGTGAATCAAGGCGCGCACCACCCCGCTGCACGTGGAGCGCCGAATGACATAAAAGCTAATTAAACGTCCCACACATCAACGCCGCTGACGAACTGTAATATTAGAAGGCCCTCCGTATGCACGGCGCAAAAAGATGCCTCCAGAAATCAATTGATCTACTTTAAGTACGTGGCTTATTTAGAGATCACAGCCTCCCTTTAATTGCCTTTTTAGAAGCAAATGTCATCCCAATGTGACGGATAACAAGATCAAAGAGGCATTCGGTCTCCAGTCATTGTAAAGTCGGCACAGTGGAGTTGAATATGTTTAACGGGCTTTTAACGGAGCGGGTTTGGTCACAAAGTGCTTTCCTGGAGCCGCTGAGCAGAAGCACCCCCGTAGCTTTTTTGTTTTTTTGATCTTTAATGGCGTCTAATATGTTGTCGGAGCTTGACCTGCGTTTAGCGACGCACATCCAGCACTTCAGATGAATCATGGAGAGAAAGGCCTCGAGCCTGAATCTAAAGGCTGAATCCGTCCTTTTCTTCTTTTAGAGAAAAACAGTGTCACTCAAGCGCCATATTGATCCGACTAGCACCAGTTGTAGCGCGCTGACGGCTATCAACACATCTGATGTGGCTGGAATGTGCAAACAAATGACGCTTCAGTTTAATGTGTTCTTTTAAAAAAGTCTCGATTGTTGAATCACCTGAAATGAGCGAGGAATCGATTTGTCGTCATTAAACATATCAGAGGGTTTTAAACGAAATCCTTTCAGCAACAAAATGCGCAAAAAAAAACGACAAAAGAATCCAACTTTCATGAGGATGCATTGTGAGCCGTAAGGGAGGAGGAAAGGAGGTCACGGGAGAGTTAGTCGTGTGAGTGACTGAGAGGGATTTCCGTCGGTTGCTCGACAACAGAGGAGAGGTTTTAGGTTCTGGCAGCGAGCGCCGACCAACTGTTGGTCTGCTGCAGCGGCACAGAGAGCTTTACTTTAATTATCAGACACAGGAGTCGACAGTGTGGCGCATTGTGCCTCTCAGCAAACAGCTCCTCGTGACTCCGACACCTCTTCTGAGTGGGAGTTCAGACGCAGGATCCGAGCGACCGGAGACGACTGAAGTGGCACGAACTCCAGAGTGCGGCGGCTTAACATTAAGAGAGGGAAGTTTGGTGGTTTGGAAGAAGTGCGGATGAGCAAAGAGGAATTAAAAAGAAACATAAAGTGATGTGAAGCATTCTAGGTGGACACGGAATTATATATTCTAGACATGAGTAGGCAAGCAAATTACACCGCAGAGCCAACCAGAGGTAGCAAAGAGGGTAAATGCTGGAATATTGTCTCTGTCGACAGTGTTTTTTATACATTTAATACCGACAAAGTTCCTCTTGTGTTTTTATATATATCGATGGTCGAAGAGCAAAACCTCACATCTGAAAAATTCACTTTTTTGTGAACACTTGCACTCCTATCTGCACACAAAGTGCAGATAGGAGGGTTTCCCCCACTTTTCCTGGATCATTTTGCCAAAAAGAGGTTTTGCACTCTGGTCAGATACTTTCATGTGTTATTGTATAATTACTATTTGACCAAAAATCAAGCTCAAATGGGGATTATGAGTTTTTTTGACCAGCGAGTGTCCAGATACGTGTTTTTTTTTTTCCCAGTCATTTCATTCAGGGTTCATACACATTCTGACTGATGGGTTTCCATGACTTTAAACCAAATTTCCATGAGCAAACATTTAGTGAAATCTGGGTGTAAACAGTAAAAAGTGAGTAAATGTAGTATTTAAACTAACAATGAGAATACAAAGCATACAGTAAACCTTAAATGACTCAAATGAATGAGACAATAGTTTGATTAAAAGAATAAACATTTATATAGATGCCTGTATGTATGCCTGCTTATATTCTGAGCGTCTTTCTTTTAAAAGCATATTCATTATTTCAAACTCAGCGTAAATGAACGACATGAACACATGAATATAACACATTTACATGACTTTTACAACACTTTTGGGATTTTATTTGTTTCAAGGACTTTTCCAGGTCTGGAAATAACCATTTTAAAATTCCATGACTTTTCCAGGTTTTCTCCGAGGCTCGTCTCCTTCCATCTGTAACCACAGCGGCAACATACGAGCTAACTGGGTCTGAAAGGTGAAGTCAAAGTGAAACAGAGGAGGTTTGTGTGTTTGGTCGTGTGCAGTCAGGTTAAAGAGAGCTCTTGAACTGCTCCACAGCGAGTGGGAGGCTTTGCTTTCATCTGGTCATCTAAGTTGCTGCTCTGAATCAGACCGCGCTCCACAGCGGCTTTCCTGCTTAAAGAAAGGAGTATTTCAGGGATACTTTATCCTTAAGGAAATCATTTCTAACACCACGGCGTTCGTAAAAGTTCTCTTTTCTTTCAAGTGCTTACTGAAAAATGATTTAAAAATATGAATTATTTCTTATTTCCATGACATGACACATAATCGGTCCATCCCACACGGGATTATATCACAGATGAGAAGAAAGAAAACGCTTTAAGACAAGATCCTGTGGGATGGTAGGCAGCAGGAGATAAATCAAAATTGAAAAGGCACCGATTGCTCAAAAAAAAAACTATCAGTCCTTCAAGAAAGAAGGGTTTCCTTCCACAATGCTTTGGGAATATCTTGTAGAATATCTCTGTAGAAATAAGACTTTTGAGAGACTAAATCTGCATGAGGAACATTTTCATATGGCGGCATTTGGGTTGGAAATCCAGTGTTTTAAGAGTTGTATTTGCTCTATGCACTCAAAGTAGACCGGCCCGGCCCGTCCACATGCATAGCCTCACTACAGGAGGGCGTCCTAGTTATCCTGACCCGAGCAGACCTTTGCGAGACACTGATCAATTGACTCCGGTGCCACACAGACACCAATTTGTCCCGGAAAGATCCGAGCAGGAGATGGCGAGCTCTGCAATGTATTATGTTCAGATATATTCATTTTAATTTTAAAGATGAGCGACGGAGCAACACCGGCACAGACAGACGTCAGCTATCAAGTGACTTTTATAGCATTAATAGCATCTATAAGCGCTCCATCACGGCCTCACCGGGACGCCGTGAACACGGCATACGCCGACTCAGCGAGAAAACAGGAGGAGGCGGCGTCCCTCCTCATGTTTCTCAGGAACATTCGAGAAAAAAAAAACAACAGACAAAGCCAAGAAAAATCTGTATTTTTTTTTCCAACACATTTACAAAAAAAAAAAAAAAGTCGCACCCAAAAAAATACGTGTTAAAATAACAGTGTGATGTTCTTGTTTGATTTTTTTTTTTTGCAATTCCCCACGGGGGAACAAGAGCTTCTATAGCAAATACACTAATTTGACAAATACCATCACACTTCAGAGTCTCCTGAGTTAACGCGTGGAAGACAGAAGCAAACTGCCGACGCAACTATCGTTAAACTCACGTTTTCCACTGATGAACAATTAATCAGACACCTCCATCTGCAGAATGTGCACTTTTTTGACTACTGTTGTCTTTTTTATATTTTATACTTATCTTGTTTATTGTGTATTGTGTATACGTACGAAGAGCGAAGTGAAACCGGAGTCAAATTCCATGCATGTGTAAACACACAGCCAATAAAGCTGATTGGATATCTCTTGGTGAACTCAAGGGGAGAGGGGCAAACCTCGTGGCTCGCGGTGGGAAGCTATGGACCGAGGGCTAAACCGACTTATCTGCTCCCATCACATTGATTTTTGTTTTGTTTTTTGATCTCTTCCTCTCTTCCTCTCTGCTTTCTCGCCTCTCTCCGGCTCAGAGATCCATCTGGAGTGCTGTGAACTCCTCCTCTCAGCGGGGCAACTGTGAGATCTTCTGACCGAGAGCTTTTTTTTTTTTTGTTAAAAGGCCCGTGATTGCGCTCGGAATTCACCTGAGACGGAGGCGGTTGCCGTGGCAACACCCGCTGTTGGCCTCCGCTTCAACACAAAATAATGCAGAGAGGGAGGAGGAGGGGGAGGGGGGGTGGGGGTGGGGGGAGGTGTTATCCATTTGACAACACGATGAGCAAACATGCCAAAACCTCCACGGCTCTTATGTTTTATGAGACCCGACTCAGGAGGAGACGCTGGCGGCGTCTGCATCCCCCAGACTCCCCGGCGCCGGGTTGACACGCCGCTTTACTTTCCTCCGAAGGTGCGAGAGGAAAATCAGCTCGGCTTATTGGACTTTGCCGTTTGCCGTGTGAGCGATGAGGTGATGGAATCCCTCGCCCCGAAGGCGGAGCGGAGCGCGCAAACACTCATAAGAAATGCAAACAAACATATCGATCACTTTAATTACCTTCATTGTCCTTCAGGGTGAAGTTGGGGTTCACCGGCAGCAGGCTCGGCAGAGCGAAGGAGAACCGCTGTCCGTTGGCAAAGTCGTCCTTATCCACCGCCGTGACCGTCTGGATCAGCTGTTCAGGAGAGAGAAATAAACACTCCATCAGTCGCAGCGCCGTGCGGGATCACGCTCCGGTCTGATTACAGGACACGGAGCGGATTCAGTTTCTGATGCATGTCTCAAGAGTCAAGATATTTTTATTATCATATGCACAGATAACACTTACTTTTTTTTAGGTAAAAAAAAACAGAATTAGAATTAAGAATCCAAAAAAACATTGCTATAAATGTGTCGTGATTTGTTTTCTTGTCACATTTTCTCCCGCTGCCTTCATGTTTCCCGTAAAAGAGGATATTTGAGAACGTTAGGCTCGTGTACAGGGAGGTTGGTGAGAGCGGGTGGTTTAAAACGACTCGGGCAACCTCACCGTCACCGTCCATCTGCTTCCCATTTAATTGGTCAAAGTGAGAGTGAGTGTTTGTTATCTTCGATGTGAGATTTGGGGTGTTGATGGACTCGGGTTAGGTATATGCCCATCGCCCCGCACTGCCTCAGCTGACTTCGCCTGCCTCTTCACCTGCCTCTTCACCTGCCTCTTTTCCTGTCAAAAGCCGCGTCTCATTGTCGAGATTCTGAATTGTTATTATCAACGCCAAGTGGAGGGTTTCATTTCGACAATTTGTGACGATTTCCCCGCGAGCCGCTGGAGCCGATCGCTCGGTGAGCGGAGAAGAAGGTCGTCGGCCTTTTTTTCGCCAACAAAAGGCGACCTGCTCCAGCACCTCGAGGATCGATCCCCGGCTCCTGCCGCCTGCGTGCCGCCGTGTCCTCGAACGAGACACCGAACTGCAAGTTGCTCCCTGAACGCCTCGCGGCGGCTCGCTGCTCCTGAACGCACCGGATGGATTAAAGGAAGGAGGTCAAATTTCATGTATGTACTTCTAGTGTGTGTGTGTGAATATTCCAATTATGATCAAGTCTCGAGGGATCACCCTGTGCTAACATGTGTATGTGAAATATATACACATGCCTTGTAAATAACTGGAATATTTCATAACTGGCCTTTCAACGGGAATAACTTTGTCAACAATAAACAACTTGCAAATATTGGTAATTTGTAAATGAATTAGTACATTCTTTTTAAACCGTTTTGTGGAATAAACTGCTGTTTACTGATAAAAAACATCATCCATAACCCGCAAGTTAAATGCATTTCTTCCATGACATCATCGCTGTATTGCATGGCCTCGCTGCTCGGCCTTTTGTTCCTTCAAAGAACTCAACGGCACCAGAGGCCGAGTGGCCTCGCCCCTGAATTGATGACATTCCAGCTCCCGCTGTAGGGCGATGCACTCCAGTGGGTGCTCGAGCCTCCTCGTGTGGAGGTTAAGGTTGACAGGGTGCCCACTGGAGGCCGGAGGTCTCTTTCTTTCCGATATCGCTGGCGGCAAAGTAAAGTTGCGACGATTTTGTTTCCCATCGATGTTAAAAAAAACTGCGAGCCGCCACTTAATTACTCTTAAAAATCAGGATGGCGGGACGTCTAGAGAAGCAGAGGAAGTGTCTGTGAGGTTTAAATGGCTGCCTGAGGAGGCAGCGCCACATGATTGTTTCCTGAGTGGGTGCAAAGTGTTTTTTTTCCATAATGCAAATGTGGTTTTAGAGCATAATGACAGTCTAATGTGTCCCCACGTCATTTGGATTTCTTAAGAAATACGTGAGCTCGTCTATGCAGAGGTCTGACAACCGGTGGTGGGTGTGAAAGGAGCGGGGCAAAAATTGTCGGTTGCAAACTGAGCGACACGTGTAGGTGAGTGCATTTCAGAGTGATTGACAGACTACTGAAAAAACAGAAATAAGATAAGTGAAAACAGAAGAAAAAGAAGATTTGAGACTAATGCAATCAAACAATTAAATGATATAAAATGTAGTCAAAAGGGAATTAAAAGCTATAATCACAGTTATAGTAGCAAAGCAGCGTGAAATAAAATATAGATTAATGAATTAACAATAAAATAGAAGAAAACTATACAACTGAAACTACATTAAAATCTGTGATTAATAAAAACAATCAAATGTAATACAATTTTAGAACTTAATTACAATCAAATAGGTGAATATAATAATGTAGGCAACGAGTGTGTGTCCATAAACCACAGACTTCAGATCCAAAAATCTGATCCTAAATCAGTTATTTTCATAATTTACCTGCAAACACATTCATCTCAATATTGACAGATCTTAAACCTTAATTTTCCCCCAAAAAATTAACGGCACCTGCCAAATGATATACAGTGATATACGGTGACAGTCTTGCCGACAGTTCCTTTAAACATTGATATTATGAGGACCAATGAGACGGCAGATATTTCACTCTTAATTGGACCTGTATGCGTTTTGATTGACACCTGCCAACCAATAAGAAACGCATGCATAAACGGCATGACGATTCAAATGCGCAAATATTCTAAAACATTACCGAGCAGCTCTTTTCTTTCACATAACGTTATGGCACCGTCTCATTCAGCACATTAGAATTCTTCCCACTTAATCCCCAGCGCCGAGGAACCCCGAGGGTGGACTGCAACCGTAATTCAAATTTAATGCAAACCTTAATTCAAAAAATTGTCTTCCACTCGCTGGAAACTATTAAAAATGTGTTTAGCTGCGTCGTCCCTCTCTTTACTCCATCATCCTTTTTCTGCCGAACTGCCCTTTCAGCCATTTCCCCATGCTCTACATCTCGGAAACTCTTCTTAATTTGAATGAATCAAAGGCCGCGGAGAGGAAGTCGCAATGAGCTTCGATTTAGAGCCGTCATGCGTTAGCCGCTGAGACGCTGGTGGTGAGCGAGGGATGATGGAGCGGCTCTCCTTTACACTTTCTCACTGCTCAGCTCTCACTGAGCCGCCCACAAAAAAAAAAAACTGCTGAGGGAAACAATAGCAGAGTGCAGAACGCGTTGCAGGCAGTGCATCCGAGGTTAATGCACAGCTCACGGAAACGCTTCTTTTTGGGGGGAGGCTGATGCAGAGAGGATGGGGACGGGCGAGCGGACAGAGGGCGAGAAAAGAGACCACATAGAGGTCTTTTTTTTTCTTTTTTTCGTGAATCCGAGATGCTCACCTGTCCCGGCCTGGAGCTCTCGCACACGATGACCTCCTCGTCTGTGGCTATTTCCGGAGGATTGTCGTTCACGTCCAGCACCTGGACGGTAACGGGGACGTGGCTGAGGAGGCTGGGGCTGTCTGTAGAGAGAGAGAGAGAGAGAGAGAGGGGAAGAAGATGAAAGTCAGATGTAAGCCTTCATAACAAAGTAGAGCATCAACGCTGTGATTTCAAACTGGGACACTCTGT
Source organism: Myoxocephalus aenaeus (assembly GCA_038501785.1). NCBI lineage: Eukaryota > Metazoa > Chordata > Actinopteri > Perciformes > Cottidae > Myoxocephalus > Myoxocephalus aenaeus. Next base: position 5,804,309 of record JBAMJR010000070.1, on the reverse strand, counting down.
GCTCCTCTTGTTCGGCTGCACCGCCGCAGAAGGCCATTTTGTATATTATAAAGACGCACGTCTTCACGCAGCGTCCCATTTGGCGCCACCGGGTCGTGATGCATTATTTGCCACTTGCATGAGCAACTCATGAAGCATGTAAACCGAATGACCCGCCCTCCTCCATTTTAATAAGAAGCAGCAGCCCTAAATGGCAACAACATAGCTTACTAATCACTGACCGACCTGAACGCAGTTTGAATTAGAGGAGATGACACGTACATTGCAATTCACGCTTTTTTATTTATTTACTATTATTGCGGTATGTGCCATGCGGTGGACACCTATACCCGCGAAGCAGTGCAGTCATGTCAAGCTAAAGCGCTCCGAGAGGGTTGTTTAGGTTATTATAGCGTTTGAATACAATGAGTGTAAATGCCCTCGTGAGGGAGCTTCAGCCTCATTCCACTCCCGTCCTCCCATCAGGCACCTCTGCATCAGAGTACACGTATGCAGGAGGGCGCAATGATGTATCATTAGGGAGAAAACATATTGATTACATTCTCTTATTTAAGAGTTTTTGGAGACATTTCTTTGGGGTTTATTAAACACCTGCAGCGATCCCAAAGCAGCAGGAACGATGTGGGGCAAATAGTAAATAGTATCATTGTGAGGGGGGCTCACCAAATCAAAATATCAATATTAGTAAACATGAAAAAGTGAGTCAATGTAGTATTTAAACTAACAATGAGAATACAAAGCATACAGTAAACCTTAAATGACACAAATGAATGAGACAATAGTTTGATTAAAAGAATAAACATTTATATAGATGCCTGTATGCGTCTTTCTTTTAAAAGCATATTCATTATTTCAAACTCGGCGTAAATGAACGACATGAACACATGAATATAACACATTTACATGACTTTTACAACACTTTTTTTATTTTTTTTCAAGGACTTTTCCAGGCCTGGTTTTACATGACCGTATGAACCCTGAAACTTGCATGGTTTATTTTTTTTTACAAGTTTAGCAGCTGCAAGCGCCGTGCAATCCTTTGGTGAATTTGCCCCTCGGTGAGGTGAAGGTTTCCCACGATTTTACTCCTGGAAAAGATCCTGGAAAATGATCTCGAGAAAAAAAAAAGTGGGAACCCCGATTCCATTATGCTGTTTAAGAGTAAAAAAAAAAAATAGCATAAATTGGTTACTCAAAGAACCATTATTTAGCTGAAGAACCATTTGAAAAGAGTTGTTCATTGAACCTTTTTTCTTCTTTTGGTTCTTCAAAGAACCAGAAATGGTGCCTTGAAGAACCATTTTTTGAAAAGGTTCTTTGTGGAACCAGAAATGCTTCTTCTATGGCGTCACTCTGAAGAACCATTTTCGGTCGCAGATGGCGCCTTCATTTTTCTGTGTGCAGCTTCCGATGTATTGCTGAAGGTCGCTGGAGCAAAAGGCATTCCGCTCCCCCCGAACCGTGGAGCAGCGGACTGGTTTCACTGAGCTTTCACACCAGGTGTGTTTTTCAGTGAGGAAGATCGCTGCATAACGGCACGCTCGCTCAGCAAAAACTTCCTTGAATCAGGAAAAAGAAAAGGTCCAGCAGGTGCGACAGTCTTTCTTTTAAATTAATGTTCCCAGATTTTTTTTGCTTGCTTTTTCCTCGTGCGTAATATTTCCCATACGTGGCGAGTTGTCAGCGTCTAAAGAAGGTCTGACAATGCACCAATGAGGCGCCTCTTCGCTGCTTTTTAGATGCAACGTACGAGGTGATCCGAGAACCAACAACACAACTCGCCCACACGTTTGTGCTTTAATTCACTCGTTCACTTCCTGTCTGCGTCAGAAGGTCACAGCCCTGCAGGAGAGTCCTTGCTCATTCACGGTCGCGTGGATGTATTGTTCCGCTTCTGACCACAATGGCATGTAAACCGTATCCTTGAGCACCGAGAAGCGAGGAGATAAGGAACCATTAGCATGCAGCGTCGGCTGTCGGTCGGCGAGAGATTCGCCTAATTGTGATAACGAATTACCCAAGTTACCTGATAACAACTCCTGAATTTAGCCGGGTCTGCGTTGATTCAATTAATTTTCAATGTAGGGAAGGACATTGAAACAATTGGGACTAATTTGATTTTGTAGTTAATTATAAGAAGAAAAAAAATACACTAATGTAATTTGTATACATTCTAATCAATATGCAAATTAACTCCTTCATCTTTGTTTTTCGCCAGACTTTAATTGTTACTTTCGCTATTAACTCATCTGTTAGTGAGCTGGGTTTAAATACCGAGTGTGACATTACTGTTCACTGAGCTATTAAAACATCGTGCAGCTCCCAAACCTAGACAGGTTAACTATTGACCTCATATTCACGATTGACCTCTGGTGTTAATGATTAAGAACAAATACTTTTCTTTGTTGGAAACTGTATTTATGTTACCATTTAAAGAGGGATATTGTCACTGCATGGCCCACATGAATAAGCTATATTTAACAAAGTAATTATGTGCCAAAGATCTGAGTCTTCCCAGTTTTTAAGTCAAGAAAATACACAGAATATAAGCAAAGTGCACAACCTGCAAAATGATCCAGGAAAAGAGCGGGAAAACCCTTCAATCTGCACTTTGTATTTTTCTTTTGTATTTTGTGTAATTTGTATTTCGTATTGGGTATCCTGCAAGAAAACAACAAGTTTTTTGTATTTTTGAGGAGGTTTTGCTCTTCGGTGGACTGGGCGGTACACGGCCTCGTCACTGGGATCCTTAGAGCCAATTGAGCAGACTAGTTAGAGTCAGAGGAATGATCAAAAGAGAAAGTAATGACACTGAACTGGTTAGCCGGATCGCTGCAGGTAACGGCAGTTATTGCAGTTTTAAGGGCACGGGCGCTTATGGCCCTCCTTGTATTTGTTCATTCTGTCCCAAATGTGTAATTGGTGGAATGACTGAGGGGCGAAGCCCTAAATGATGGAGAGGCCTGTCCAAACAATAAAAACCTGCACAAATGAGACAAAAAACTAACTGCATCCTCAACTCTAATCCCACGCTGCTCTGAATTTAAGACTTTTGGTCTCAAAATGGTCTCCTTTGGTGCACATCAATGGCCGAAGAGCAAAACCTCCCATCTGAAAAATGCACTTTTTTGTGAATAAAAAATAAATAAAACGTGTTTTCTTGCAGAATGCTATTTGTTAAGGATACATAATGACCTTGCAGGTAGGAGGGGTTTCCCGGATCATTTTGCAGATAGGAGGTTTAGCACCATCGACATTCGGTCGAGACCTGTAGCTCGCTGTCGGAAAATGTCATTTCTTTCCTTCTCTGCATTGTGTTCGGCTCGTGTCTTCTTGCCGCTGAGGCCACGAGGGGAAATTGCAATCGGCTGGTGTCACTACCAGCACAATATATATTGTGGATTGGAACCTCCAAGACGGGGGAAGAAGGAGATTGCATGCGATGCACAACGAACGCGCCATCGTCCGGTCCGATGAACCCGCCTGTGCGCCTCCTGCAGTGGGACGCGTGTCCGCTAACATGCACCGCTTCCTGTCCGTGGGAATCTGAGCCAGAACGAGTGACGGGAACATGGGAGAGGTGCTGCCGGTTGTCTGCTGTAGCTAACGGGACCAGTGTGCAGTGGAGATTCATAAAGTCATTCCCTTTTTATGGATCGCCCCTTTTGTTGATATTGATTTTGACTCCAATTTTACACGCTGTGGTTTTGAACCCGGACTGCTCTCGGACTCTGCGGCCCCCCGGGGCGTCTTGTTATCTTGTGGGGGAAGGTCGGAAAAGAAACACCTCCTCAGGGTGCAACTTTAGCACCTATCATTACTTTTGAATTTCTATTCTTTAAATCATGCTGTCGCGGCACAAAGCTCACCCTAGATTTCAATGAAATTCTGATAACGATTTACAATGTCTCCCATTAGCTCGGGGCCAAACAAGATGAGTGTGGAAAGCCAAAGCAATCTATTTTAACTGCCTCTCTCAGGCAACTGGATAATAGTATTTCATGTGTTTACTACAGCGCCAGAAGGTGTCAAACATACTGTATATATCCTGGCTTTTTAAATACGTATATGTCGGAAGGTGAAGGGACCCGTGCGCACAGGGATTTTTTATTTAAATTCCCAAATATATATTGATAATTCAAAGATAAAGATCCGCTCAACATGATGAAATCATGCGTCTTCAGTGACAGTAGCCCTTTAAACCCTAACCCTATTTATTGTTTGAGTTGTGTTTAGAGGTTGTACATGGGGATTATATATTACTGTAGCCCTGATTTATATGTTTAATTTGATACCTAACATGTTTTTCTTTATTTTGGGGGGGGATTTATACCATGTTTTTTTCTTGATTTGTACCTTGTGACCTGATATAAAAAAGGGCCTGGGGCTCAAAGAGAGCACTGAAGCAGAACTAGAGTCTCAAGGCTTTCATAAACGATGCAAAATAAAAAAATGTTTGTTCGACAGGAAGTAAGAAGAAACTCGTCAACACGGCAGGAGATTTAAAAAACCCTTCACCTGCTCACTCGTGCAGGTGGATGGGAGGAGCCTCCCTTTAAACGTTCTGCTTATGGAAGGCGAGCGGGGTACCTACCAACCTCCGAGGCCATCACAGTGATGTTGTGCCAAGACACGTCTTCCCTGTCCAGAGGCTGCGTCGTCCGTATGAGTCCGCTGCTCTCGTCGATCCTGAAGCACCTCACTCCTTCCTCTTTGCTGTCCAGGAAGTACCTGTTGAGGAAAGGACAGCTTCATCTCATGCATCAGCTCCAGATGCATTCCTCAAAGAACCAAACACACAGGGATGGAAACAAGTATAAGAGTTTCGGCAACGAGAGGGGAGTGGATAATCTGGTTGAACAATTCATTTTTACATAGTTTTATACGATATGTACCATTGTTTCTACATTGATTCATATTGTAACTGGGATGCTGTTGCATGTACCTTTACAACTGCATTACGTCCACTTTAAAATAAAATAACTTCTTCAGGTCTTTTGACCCGCTGCACAAACCCAACCCCCGGTAACTGATGACATCAGTTACCGTAAACGTCGGGTTACGAGCCGCTACTACCTTCGGTTAGTGTCCCGTTAGCTCCCCGCTGTAGCTAGCTGGGGCTCCTGCTAGCGCTCCATTACTTCCCTGCTAACTTCCGCGAGCTCTCCGCTAGCTCCCAGAAAACCACCGCCGGTAGCAGCAGCAGCGCTAGCCCGCTAGCTAGCGCTGCTGCTACAGCGGGGACACTGACCGGCCATAGGAGCGGCTTACGGTGTTTTTTTCCATACATTGTAAAAGCTCCCTTTAGAGCCACAAAAGACAATGAATTATGACTTATTTTCCCATTACTAGTAAACTTTTAAGACAAATAATACTTTGTTCTTTAGTCCTGGTTTTAGTTAATCAATTCTACAGAAGCCTTTAGCAATCACATATTTAAACAAGGCATAAACAAAACAAAAAAGATCCAGATGGTGAAATGAATAAAGTGCCGACGCAGCACAAATCAAAAGGGGGGGGGATGTTCTTACGCTGCTTTGATTTCCCAAACTCCTGTAGTGTCGCGCACGGAGAGGATAATTCCGGCTGCCTTTAAATGGACTTTAGGTCTTGAAAGAACGTTCCGAAAATACATATTTTTAAATCAAGAGCAATTATCTTCAATATTTAATAATGACAAAAGGCAGTGTTTGCACTGTTGTAATGGCTTTCTAGCAACGCTGTTATCCAACCAGAAGCAGAGCAGCCTGTGGCATACAAAGCAGAAATGGGCTCAGCTGCTCCCCTCATGAGTTCTAGCACGAAATGAGCATTGACTGTGTATTCCCTAATTTATCTCTTAATGACCTATTTACACCTTTAATCCGACGTTCATTCATTCTCCTGAGTAATAAAGCTAAGTCGACAATTTTCAATTGGCATGAGAGATGGGAATGGTATATGGGTATTAATGCCAGGATTGCATTTATTTGAAATAATAAAAACTATTTTCCTTTTTTAGCTCGGATTGCTTACCAGTGTACCCGGCAGCCTCGGTAGAAATGCTGTCATGATTTATTAAAAGCTCAGGCTCATAAGAGCGTGAAGGCTTTCTAGCAGAAGAGTTTAGGTGCTAAGCGTTTGCTTTGTCATGATGATAACTTGTTATTTTTGGCTCGTATGGGGGAAAAAAACACTTTAATTACTGCTTCTGGGGATGAATCGTACTCACTTTACGATTATTTGGTGATTTATTTTCTAATTCTAAAACTAGCAAGTGTCTTTATATTATGTAGTCATTATTTTCCAGTAATATCTTTTCTGGTTTTCGGACAACGAGAACTGATGCTCGTGTACATCTTCCCCGTTCGTTCCGTAGGGGATAGCCCTTTACACTCTGGCATTCTGGGAAATAGAAGAAATTCAAACTGAAACACTTGTTTGTTTTCATCGTGGCCTTGGAGTGCACCGAACATCAAAAAGACTAAAAGCCTGCAGTAATGCTTAATACAGAGCACAAAAACAAACTGGTTAGACTCAACAACTCGCCCTCGCATCAAACACGCCGACCGGTCGCTCCGACCCGCAGTCAGGAGGCGTGGAAGACGGAAATAAAACAAAATACACAAACTGTTCCCTGGAGAAGCGCGTTTTAGCCTCAATCTCTTTGTTAGCATGCTAACATGCTAGGCTAACACCTGACAATAAAGCTGAGGAGGATGAAACTTCTGTCATTAGCGTTCAATGAAGTGTTCAATGTGGAAGTGTGAGTTTTGACCTGTAGGTGGCGCTAGATGAAAATCTAAAATCTTCAGTCATTTAAAACCTTT